>RMBW01000188.1:0-35666 GCA_004009845.1 Davidsoniella eucalypti | reverse complement strand
AAGATAACAGTGCTCTAGTTGAAAGAGGCTAGGCCTGACCGTCCTTTCTTTAGGCTATCGAGGCTCTATTTCCGAGGGAGCTTTTAGCGGTTAGAGGCTCTGGAGACAAGTAGACTACTGTAGAAACAGGCGGTCTTGAGACAACAAACGTTCTAGTTGGTGAAAACAGCCTAGATAAAGGAACTCAATAAGGGAAAATAAAACTGAAGACTGGCTCGGCCAGAGAGGCGGTCAAATAAAATAAGCGATGGATGCGGAATTGGGAATACCACTGGTATGCTGAGTAGCTTGTGTAAAAGAACAGAACCAAATTGCAGGCAATAATATTATTACTTCTTTTCTCTTGAGGACTTTTATTTCTTACTTTTCCGAATGATATATGTCGGTTCCTAAATATTAACGGGGAACCCAACCAGCATAGAGCCGTAGGAAGACGTTTGATAGTAGTGCTAGTGCTACTTTGAAATAAGACATGGACGATATAATATCCATGCCGAAAGTAGCAGTAAAGCACTTGACCTTGATCTCGGTGCTGCTGATCTTACTTGTACTTGACTTTTGACCTTCGTATAAAACTTTAGTTATAATAGTAGCCACCAGCCTCCTGGATTTAGTTGTACATTACACCTGATTATGTAGCAGAAGCCACAGCAGCAGTTGATTCACGTTTACATTACATTGCCACTACTATAACCTTCCTACACTTCTTTCCCCCGAAGCCTCGTTTTAGTAGCCAGTATTGGCGCTTTGGGATGAAGTTCAAGAAGGGCTCTTGGCGGTCAAGTCTCAATGCTACGACTCTGACTCTCAAAGCCGAGTCAACTTGGCTTTCTGTTTGGATATACCCCAGCTTTTTGACTGTTTGCCACTGTCGATATCATGTTCTTCTTACGCTTTTCCCTTGTGGCTGAGCCTGTCAACCTAGAAAGCTGATGCAGATCTGGGGCAGGAAGTAGTAGGAATAATACCAGGACGTAAGCCATGAGTAACACATATTGGTATATAAAAGTATCACGACTTGTAGAAGGAAGGAGCACCCAAATGGACTGCAGTTGGCTAGTTCCTGCTCGAACAGTCTCTCCAAGTTAGTACATGTAGTAATCAAATAAATGAACAAGGCTGCGAGAACGCCTCTTAGGGTTTCGGGCACTCAGAATTGGTTTTTTCCCGTTGCACCTTTTCTGTTGTTGTCGACTTCTCTTTTTGGTGGTAATTCCCGTTGCAAACAGAGCCTCAGCCAATCAAGCCAGCGGCCTTCATTCAGCTAAACAAAACAAAACAAATGAAGGCCCACAGCCTTTCGACACTAGAAGCAAAGATCTAAAGAAGACACACTATCCTTTTTCTTTTCTTTTGTCTCTCCTCCATGGCCATCTATCGAGGCATCCATCGAAAACCGGCATAGAAACGAGATGTCGTGGAGATTTTGCTCTCGACCGCTGCACCCTGCCCGACAACTTCCTGCAGAGCTACTGGAGCACTAGTTGGCTGTCGATATTGCTGATCCCTGGGGTGGACACCAAAAGCTGCAGATTCGGTCCGGCTACGTTGGAGCCAGCCCAAGCTAGCCCAGCTATAACTAAGCTAACTAGCCAGTGGAAATCGAAGAGAACAGAGAGAAACGGGGCTCTTGAGCCCCATCAATGATCAGGAACAACAAGATCGAGGCAATCCTAACCGCATCGTTTGTCAACTTGTCTAGAGTGAAATCGGAGCCTCTCGGCCGTCCCTCGTGATCAAGTCAGAAAGAGAACAAGGTCCAGACTTTGTATATCTCCGCGTCCTGCTATTGGCTGACCGAGACTAAGAAGCCATTTCTCATTATACATATACCTGACGTCAGCACCAGGAACAAGTCCAACAGCGAAGACCGCTGAAGAGCGGTAGTCTATTTTTCCCCCCCTCCTTCCCTCTACTTCTTGATTTATCAACCGGGATATTGTCATACTGCTAGCCAAGCGGTATCACTGACTAATGATACTGTTACTAGTAGCCGCCTTGTATTGTAGCAAATCACTACGTTTTGTCGTGACCGCTTCTCTTTGTTCCCCGTTAAGCCAGCCAGCTAGCTTGTAAAGCCCATCACATATGTCTAATACATCTGTCCAATATAACACGACGGTCTATATCGATGTCCTGGATCCATGCACGAATAGCAATGCACTCGTCATATCTTGGGCGAATCACAAGATCAATATCTGAGAAGCGACAACTACTAGTAGCAACTTGGAATTGGTTATAACGTGACTTTGCGACGACGCTTATTCCCATCGGAAATGTGTTATTTATACTGTGCTACTTAGCTCACCGGCTACCCAGCTTTATAGTAGTTCCGCTAAGATGGGGGAAAAAAGGTAAGAAAAAAAGGGAAATGAACCACACGTTGGTCCTTGTCTCACCGTGAACTGGATGGATGTAAGTGGCCGGTTCGGGAACACATTTCTGCTTTCTTTGTCTTTTGATCCCTTTTTCTTCACCTTTCAACGGGTCTTTTATGTCATAAACAGTGAGTGCATCTAGTGATGACTTCCTTTTACCGCCATAGTAGCTAGCCCCGGACTTCATCTGTGTATGCAGTTTGGATCCCAACCACTCACACAAAGTACTGTACTGGCGATCCTAGTCTTGTCACGCTTTTGGAATAGTGTTACTCGGGCGTTGGCCACGACGATGGAGACAATAGTATAGTGCTATATACATACGTACATATGTATCCAGTTTTGTATGCATATTAACGAACTCCCTTATATTGATCTGCCCCGATGAACGAACCATTACCGTTAGTACGGCCATATCTGGCTCTCGACATCACTGTTAACATATGTTCATTATCACTACCTGTCAAATCTTGAAAATATCTCGCACTGTCTCCTAGTCTTGTCCCTCACTTAGCTGCATACATACTAAAGCTATATTGTCATTAGAGGTGCCCGTGCAAAGAGAATCAGGGTAGTGAAGGAACAAGAAGGTCGTTGAAAGACGGCTGACCAGTATCAACTAAAGAGAGAAGATCTCTATCAAGTGATATTGTAGATTGACTAGCTGTTTAGCTAGTTAGTGGCCTCCCAGGTATATTGGGCACTACTAGAGCATTTCGGAACATGATAGTGTCTTGAATACTAGCTATTGTCCATAAAGACCCTGATTCACATACTGGCCTTTCCTTGGCAAGACGAGATATTTAGTAGTAGTGTTTGTTACCGTTTAACTCTCTCTCTCCATCTTGGAAGCAGCTTACACATCTCATCATATGTGCGACATATCCATGAGGCACTTCCCAGCGGTTATTCATAACCATGATTGGCTTACATATACTACTAACAGCGCCAATATTGTAGCAGGGCCATGTATCTATTATTGCTGCATGCCCATGTATTCCACAGCTTATATCTTACCCAAAACGGGTGCAGCGGCCTACAAATTCCGGCGGAGAGAACGACCTGTAGCCTTTTGTTCTTCCCATCTTGCCATTATAGAGCGCTATCTCCCCCCATGCTTCTATGCAGTCTCGAAGACCGCAAATACATTGGCAACTCGCTATTTGGATCGTCCACAGTATGGACATTGGCCGCCCCTAGTGGCGCACTTGGCAGTCACAGAAGCTGTGGACTTTGTGCTACGTACCATCGAAATCTCTAATTTTGCCTTTTCTTGTCCTCTTTTTCCTTTTTCTGTGTCTATCTTTCGGATTTTACCATGGATGATATCGTCTCGCCAGTGGTACTGCCAAGGCATCGTCATGCCCAATGATATCTCCGTTGATATGTAATATGGACACGGCCAAGAGCCCAAGAGTGCCCAAGAATATTTCACGATCCCCTCTACCAATAAACATGTCAAGCCGTCTACTGTTATTGGCTTCAAGCTAACCCTTCCGCTCTGTTCCCGTCTTCGTCTAAGATGCACTTCGACTCCTTCTAGCTGCACGCATCCGCCTTTCTCTTCTTTTTTTTGTTCTTTCTTTTGGCTAGTCTACCTCCCCACCGTCCTTATTTACACCGACGTTACAGTAGAACTGCAAGAAGGAGTATCTAACAATATAAGAAGGAAAAAAAACAGGCCCGTAGGACGAAGACATGAGGAAAGTTTCCTTTGTTTCTTCTCTTTATTGTCACCCCTCCCCTCTTTTATGCTCACAACTTACTTTTATTTGGACGGCACACACCCCATTCGCTCTACCTGGCCGCATCTTCTTCATCTCCTCAAAGCATCCCCTGAGCTAAGAAGTTCTTCTTTTGTCTTTTTGCTTTTCCTTCTTCCTTTCCTACAATCTTAGGTGGAACTAGAGTAGCTATTGCATTAGCCAAGTGCCCGTCCAATGTGCCATATTAGGCCTAGCTAGGTGATAAAAAAACTCAGGATGACGACCTTACATCATTTGGGCTGTGTACGATTGACTTACACACAACTTAGAAACTGTATATGGGTAGCTAGAAATCTGCTTGCCATCGCTATGGGAATATAATATGCAGTGCAAACTCCCTAATGCCTTGTTGTAGTAAGAGGAAATACAAGCGATGTTGCCTCGTCTCGACTTCTCCCTGTATCGTACATATGGCAAACGTTTGTATTCTCGTCTAAGACGTCGTCCTTCTCCTTAGGCTTTGCCTCGCGTGGGTTCTCTCCTTAGGTTTGCAGCACAGAAAGTACAACTTGGCTATCACCCACTATCTACCGGTACATCGGCTACATAAGAGTTCAGTAGACAAGATGTGGTGCAAGTGACGTGGAAAGTGGATTCTATCCTATGCCCGAGCCTCCGGGGTGTGCATAGCGAGAAGGCTAGGAGAAGGAGAAGGAGGATGAAGAAGAGGGAGTGTCCTCTCTTTCTAGTCTTGTAACGTACATATGTATGTAGAGCCTAGCCAAAGCTTAGTAGTAGGTGTTATATGTACAGGGCCCAATGTGACATTCATGCATATCAGATCTATATCTAATGTATGGTCTAGATAGCTAAACACACCGAGGCCCAAGCCATAGTCACCGCCTCCAGTATCAATGATGGTATCAGTTAAGCTTGAATTTCTGTTCATCTTGATACAAATTATTTCAAGATACTCCTGTGCGAGGAGTGTTGAGTCAGGCTTTCTACCGCCGATATTGATGCTGTAGAGTTACAGCTGCCGCTCGAGGCGTGCTTCAAGTCGAAGAATTTGTCTAGTCAGCTTTCTTTAGACTCCATCTCCAACTTGATCACAGATCTTGGCGTCAGTGTTCCAAACACGACTTGGAACTAACAGACCCCAAAAAGTTCAACTCACTTTTATTTCTTAGTGTCAGCTAACAAGATTTCTTTGATTTTTGGGCGCCTGCTTACTCTAGGGCGCTATGAATGCCAAGTCTATCTTACCACACCCTCTCCTCAATACACAGGAGGTTAAGGATATGCAGAAAGGAGGCAGATTTCTCTATCTTCTCAAAAGTCTCACTCTGATAAGATATTGAAACTTGAGCCCATTGTTTCCTTTCGTTGGTGCCTTGTCTGCTCCAACAAGTGTCAAGTCGGTATTGGTGTTCTATATTTAGATACCGCGGCATATCTTAGATGGATGAGCCTAGTCAAGTATTCGATCGACAGACGACTTACTTATCATATATATCCAAACAATCACTCATAAGTTCTTACGCGTATCATGACAAGGCACACGAAGAACAGTTCCGTCAAACAATCAAGCCACCAAGCGGTTGGAAGATACAGTCGCTGCCTATCTATAGCGGCTTGGCATGCACATCACACAGCCCGGTATAGCATCATACACATGTACGCAGGCTTGCCAGCGCCTCAATCTAGCAGCTCCAGCTTGCTCTCTACCAGCGTAGCCAAGAGTGTCTTTCCTGTCTTCAGATGAAGGAGGGAATGCCTGCCGTGGATGGAGAAGTTATAGCCGCAAAACGCGTACACTTATGTGATATATAAGCATTATCCAGCGCTTGGCGAAACTACGTTGTCTCTGAGCCATGCCAAGAAAGAGTGCAGAAATCAAGGCTTACGGTTCAAATTTCTTTTCTTATCAAAGCAAAAAGAAACAGGTTTGTTTTATTCTTTTACTGCTGTGTTTGTGTGCTTACCCAGAACAATACAAGGCATGTTACCATCCATCTCAGTCATCGTTCGCCAGTTTCTTCTCATGTCGTCGTGAACGATGACCTGGTTTGTGACCTTTTTCTGCTAGGAGAATTAATACGCGACCTCCATTGTCTCCAAATATGGTGCTAATATGTGACTAGGTCTTTATGAGGCAGCTGATATAGGCTTTTTTGTGCTCATCTCATCCCTTTATTTCTTGTACTTCTTGGCAGCATTGCAGATCACATCTTACAGCGAAATGTTTCTACCCGGCAAATCAGGTTGCTTACAGATATATGCACTATATATATGTACACTTGTATAGACAAACGTATATGTACGAACTGATACAAGAAACAGAATGCTTTCTCTTGGCAATACCACAGGAACCGCCGCCTTTTTGGGGTACCTGCTACATACAAGGTGCTATAAAAATGGCCACTTGTCGATCTGTTTACACTGTAAGAAACTAAGTTTCTATTCGATCCTTAGCTTGCCTCTTCAGTTTGGTTTGTTTTGTTATATAACTACTTGAATCACGCCAAGAATCGGCCGTTTCAAACTAAGTGATGAAAGATAATGAGAGGTATAAGAAAAGAACACTTCTCCAAAAAAAAGAAAACAAGATCGACATGTGAAATATCACGACAACCACCGTGTTGTTATTTTAATATCTGAGGAAGGGCTCTTGGGGACTTTTTTCCGCATGTTTTGATCTCAACTGCCAAGAGATTACAAGAAGGAGAAATAAGTTCCTACTGTGTTGTTTCGTCATGAGTAAAGCGGCTATGTATTTTTTATATTCACTTGTGTCGATCAGCTTTTTCTAAAGTTCTTGGCATATCCTGCGAGATCGCATACTTGGATTGGAATAAGTAGTGTTTTTTCTTTTGCTACCTAATTAAGTTTTAGGTTGTTAGCAGGCTGGGGGGATTTCTTTCTTCCTTTCAGAGTTTGATATAAGCCATAACAACCAAGTTTTGCATCATCATTGATATGTATCGTTCATTATATTAGTCGTATATCTTATTCGCTTGGCTTTTTTGTGTTTCCTTTTTTTCACCCCTCTTCTCTCTTGACGAAACGCCAAGATAATGATACAAAGACAAGAAAAGATCATACCTGTATCGAACCGGCTCGGCATATCAGCGATATGATATTGTCAACGACAGAAACTAGTCCTGTAGTATTAGAGGGGGATATCTTGATTTCTTCCCTGAGTTCCCTTCCGCCTCTCATCCCTTTGTCGTTCCAAGGCAGAAAGAAGATGTACACAAATGATCCAAGAAAGCCTAGATGCCTTTTTTTTTTTTCGCATCTAAAGCCTTGGCAAGCTCTCTTTCAGTGTTCTCCTAGTCTTACATTTCCTTTTTACTGGTATTCAATTTTGTATTTTTGTGTACAGTATAAGGAAGACATGCCAAGAAGTTATACTATAGACAACATCAACCCGTCCAATCATTTCGTTGTATATTACCAAGATAGTGCATCATTCTTCATTTTCACCCCTCCCTCTTTCTCTGTTCCTCTTGGTGGCTCTACACTAATTTGCCTCTGGTTTCTTATGTGCATAATAGGTGACACGCGTACTACAGAGAACTCATATATGTACATTCTCTTGATCATTTGTCCCCCTTCATGATATGCCGAGGCTTGGCAAATGTTAACATGATATCTTGGCATATGGACATGTAGTAGAAAATATTAAACAAAGAAATTAACACGTAGACGTACTAAAAGAAAAACTTGAGTTCTTTTTGTGTAACTTTCTTGGCCTTTTATGCAATTATTGTTGATATACATATGTATATATTGCTTAGTCTTTTACCGCCAAGTTTTGTATCTCGATCTTAGTTCTTGCCAAGGTCACACAAAGAGGAGAACAAAACATACATTCCAAGCCAAAATCGGAAATCTATTTTTACGGTACTTGACTCTTCGGGTTTAATAAACAAGCACTAATGTCGAAAGATTTCGCGCAAACCCTTGTGTCTCTATAACCCTAGAGTGTTAGCACTAATCGACGAGAAAGAGTGGGCCTCAATAGATGTCAAGATAGAGCAAGTGAATCGGTAAGAGTTCATGGTTAGGATAGGAGACTATAGGTGTTCAAGACAAGGGGAAGCTGGTAGCAATACGCTAGAGGGAGGGGAAATATCAAGTATCAAGTGGGATGTAACGATACAATCGGACGGACATTCGACAAAGGGCTCAACTGAATCATCAAGGCTTTATAGATCAAGAGTCTAGGCCATCTGATGCTCTATTATCTTCAAAAAATAATCAACCAGGCAAGTCACAGATAAAAACAAAAGTTGCAATGGTATCTTGGAGGTTTGTGTGACTATATTTTCCCCATCACCGTGTTATCGATAACTAGTAAAACAACCTATTGAAGTCTGTACACTAATATATAAAAGACAAAAAGAAAACTCCTATAGAAACAACCCTGATAGATATAAACAAACTCCGTATCCGTCTAATGTCTAGTGCTTGGCCGTAACTGTCTCGCCGGTCAGCTTCTCGACATAGCTTTTGGCCATGTCACCGACAGCAACCATGCAGATGGTCTGCCAGATTCCAAGACCAATGCGGGGGGTGACGCCGCGATAAAGACCCTTGACACCACTAGTCTTATAAATATACTTGAACGTGTTACTCACCGTCATCTTCTTGGGACGGTTGGGGTCGTCCTTCTTGCTCTGCATCTCAACACGGATGACCTCGATGGGCTGGTTCCAAGTCGAGAGGCCACCACCAACAGCAGCAGCGAGAATCTTCTCACCTACGCCAAGTTTCTCGTGTTCCTTCTTACCACTCACGTCGCGGATGGTCTGCTCAGCTAGACGACTGAAGCCAAAACGCGAGCCCCAGTTGGTCATCTGACGGATGGCAACGGCATTGACACCCTTGTTGATGCCCTTGATTCCATCCTTACGCCAGATATCCATAAAGGTCTCAAATGTACCAGGAGGCTTGACGCCGGTCGAAGCCATCTTGTGCTTGGTAATTTCGACCGTCTTCATGCAGGTGCAGAAGCCCATAGTGGCATAAGCCTGAACAACACCACCGGCAATACCACCTGAGATTCCGGCACCGAAGTTGGAGGCACCGGCAAGACGAGCGTAGTACTCAGCTTCAGAAGCGACAAACAAGAGCACAGCACCTTTGGTAGACGCCTCGATCCAGGCCCATGGAATCAGACCTTGGTAGACTAAAGTAGTGAAACGATTAAAATTAGCATTATGGAAGAGAACGGGAAAAGCAACTAGCAAGATATCAACTTCCTCGGCTATTATGACGAGGAATAAATCTGGTAGGAATAGAGCAATGTAATAGGACAAAGACGTGTGGAGACATTGGAAGGGGTAGGTGAAAGCATAAACCCTCGGATTACGAGTAGTTCGTGATGGGACGAACGCCAGCGATGCTCATGCTAAGAGATAAAGCTCGGGGACCGATACGTGGGGAACATATAGAAAGACCTCGGGTAGGCGATGACGATAACAAGGATGTCTGTCATTGGGCCGTGAGTGGGCATGTGAATGGTGGTATTCAATGTTTAGTGCGAGCGGGGCAGATAGAAAAAGAGAGCATATATAAGAAGAGAGAAGGCAAGCTTGTTACATGTATAGGCAAGAAGAGAGATGGGGGCACCAGATTGAGCCGGCAAGTCAATGGCCGGAGACTTAGCAAGCATAGTCAAGATATACTAATAATGAAAACAGAGCCCCCCGGCTTGTCTGCTGCTCTAAGTAGTAACAAGAAATTTGGTAGGGCAAGCGAAAACAATTCCTTCCGGGATATATCATCAAAGTGAAAATCCGGGGAAGAGGATAAGGGTTTGAATTATATCACGTAGAAAAAACAACGGGGGAAAAATAGGAAAATGTACTTACAACCAAGGAAACCGCCACGTGACCAGATACGGCCGAGCGAAGTCGAGAAGCCATCACCACGATGGGCAGCCATGGTTGTCTTGACGACTTCCAGCGGTTGTCCCAGGGTAGTGACCTCAAAGAGGTTCAGGCCAGCTCCGAGCAAAAGATTCGAGAACTTGACGGGCTTCTTCTCTGGTATAGTGCTGGCGACGGGCTTAGCCGAAGTGGGGGCAACCATAGCGACCATGATATATCAAGCGTTGTGATGGAAGGGGCCCTGACCAAGGGAAAAGGGTGCGTCTTCGCGGTAAAGTTGTCGAAAGAGAGTCGAAAGAAGGAAGAAGCACGCTGCTTGTTTTCCCTTTAGTTGAAGTCGAGAAAGAGAGAAAGTGGAAAAGAGAAAAAGAGTCTCGGATCAGCGTAGAAGGAGGGGAGGGGGAGGGGTATTTGAGTATCTGCAAAAATGGTGTGAGAAAAGAATGCCTGTTATAAGCGATAAGGTAGACTAAGTTAGGTGGACGACAGCGATAGTAACAACGTAAGCACCGGAAACAAAGAACAGGAGGGAGTTATAGGAAGCCAGCCAGGAGCCAAGGTAAATAGTTGAAATAAAACGGACAGAGAAAGTAGCCGAAGCCTCGGAAGAACAAAGCTGGCCTGTTTTCGTTTGCCGATCCGGGGTGCGATCGATGTAAAGAAAAAGAAAAAGGCAAGGCCTAGTTTATCTAGCATGGGATAGGATGAACATATGTTACGTCTGTGATTTTACGTGCGTGCTGGTTGGCCGAGCCGGCAAACAAAGCCAACTAAATGCAAATACAGCTGAGTAAATACAAGCCAAGCTAGTGGTAGCAGTCCCATACTAGCTAGGTAAACGCAAGCACCATCAGGCACTGAAGCACATGCCACGGAGCCTGGGTTGGGGGAATCGCGGTAGTCTTTGGGTTCCAGGCTGTGGGGGGATTCTACTGCCGTGCGCTTACTAGCCAGGGCAAACACGAATTCTTGAACAGAGTCAAGCAATACTGCGATTGGAGAAGATACAGAGCACATGTGATGACAGAGAAAGAGAAATGGGCGAGGCTGGTCGGTCTCGGCGAGACTTCTGGACGGACATTGACGGGCAGACACCGTGTGCAATTGAATCGGCATAGGGCGAGTTGACTAACCTGAAGAGCAATTGCTTGGATCGGAGCTTTGAGCCAAGTAGCAATTGTTGATGGTCGCAGTGTTGGTTCCTATGTAAAGAACAGGTGTGTGTGGGCAGCACAATAGTTGGTGGCTTTGAAGCGGCTAGTTGAAAGGTAAAGGAAAAGGTCGACCGGCAATCCAACAGCACGAGAAGTGAGAAGTGATGATGTAGGACAGTTTGTTGATGAATCAAAGAGCTAGAGAGAATTGGGCGAATTGAACAGCAAAATATCAAATCAGCGGGATCGGATTGAAAGGCGCCAAAGCGAGTGCCAGCAGTTAAAAAGGAAATGGGAAGCGGACCGGAAATTGTAGTGGAAAGGTGGGGAACAAGTCGTAACAAGATGCAATATGGTCAATAAAGCCAGGTCAAGAAGCCAAGCCGAACAAAGATCCCAGCAAACCGAGCAAGAGAGCTAAGGGGCTTAAATAAATTGACCAAATTCAAACAAATTGGCGGTTAGATTGGTTGGTTGAGGAGCAAAATCTGGGGAAAATGTTCAAAGCTTCAAAACTAGGTGTAAAAACTCGTGTGAATATCGGTCGACTAATAATGCTCTCTATGTCAGCCTGATCCACTAGGCTATCAAAGAACAAAAACAAAAACAAAAACAAAAACAAAAACAAACGAAAAAAACATAACCTGAGGCATTTAATATATATGGTTTCGGTAGCTACTGTATCTGAATATTTGTGTATTTTATGCGCAGTCAAATCTTCAACATGGAGTTGTTGGGGACTAATTAGAACTGCCACTGCGGCTACTACTGGTTACTATTACATATGTCAGCAACCGTAACCGCAAGTCAGCAATCAAACTACAGCCATCTCACAGCAGCATTTCATGAGCTAGTAAGTTCAAGCATAGTCGTATAAGACAATAGAATATGATATGCCTAAACAACAAATGATAAAATCTCCATCTCCCACTGTATCTGTCTTAAAATAGTAAAGACAAACACACCACGTTGATTGTGTTATTTATGTTATTGATGCTTCTTATTCTCTGTATACAGATATATATATATATATCTTCCTTATAATCTCTGGCCACTTTAGAGGATGGCCCAATGTCATGTTTTGATA
The DNA here is from genome assembly GCA_004009845.1 of Davidsoniella eucalypti. Taxonomy (NCBI): domain Eukaryota; kingdom Fungi; phylum Ascomycota; class Sordariomycetes; order Microascales; family Ceratocystidaceae; genus Davidsoniella; species Davidsoniella eucalypti. The sequence continues at coordinate 23,441 of RMBW01000188.1, read as the reverse complement.
TCACATCCGAACCCAATTTTTTTTTACAGATCCAACATCATAATCTACATTTCGGTTCACCTGTTTTGTTTCATTGACATCTTCTTACGTGTTTGTTCTAATATTTCACTGCTTCCTAGTTGAAGACCATGCCTAGAAAAGATCCCTTTAACCAGCACCAGGGAGTTTTCCTTTGTTTTAATCGTATTTACCACCAATAAAGCCTGACTAGTTCGGCTACTAACCGCTCTTTGTTTTGATTCTTCCCTTTTTCTTTCCCCCAAGGTTAATCCGCTAATGACAGCCACGGTGTTTTCACTCTGTAAAGCGTCTTACTGATGCAAGACGCAATTCTCTGCCTATTCTGTCCATGTGCGCTTATCTGAAAAAGAAGGAGAGGAATCTTATTTTGGTCAGAGAGAATGAGAAATTCCGGAATGTCTGATTCGTTGTCAAACATCAACGTGTTCATCCATTCACCCATCAAAAATTCATCAAAATATTTGACCGCTAAACTTTGTCGTGGCTTTCGTAGTTTAGGAAAGCGCAACCGCCCCCTTTTCAGTATCCAAAGGGCATAACATATCAAGGGATGGCAAAAGAGAAATCACATTTCAGCATTTAGCCTTCAATCAGACGGTATCACATCACTTCGATCTTGGATCTTGTTTGTTCTTTGTAAACATGACAAATGTCCAACAACTAGGTCCCCTTTTTCCCCATATTATCATGTAGTTGTACATAGTATCAAACTAAGTATAACTAAGTTAATTGTTTCTAGTGCTAATTGAGCAGTGTACTTTTTGTTATGCACTAGAATCCCCGGTATTATTGTTGAATTGCACTCCTCTCAACAAACCTTTTTTCTCAACTCCACCATTTCAGCTTTGATGAGGGTCAGGAAAATCAAAGAAAAAGGGAAAAAAACCGCGAATGAGGTAGGTTACTTGAATATTCGATCGTATTCCAAAGCTTACCGCTCAAAATAAATCACATATTTACTGTTATTAGTGCGAGCTTACTGTACCTTTCTGTCTTGTCATATTTGTTCAATAAATATCAAGACCTACTCGTCACACTTTAAATTATATATCCTCTTTTCCCCCCCGAGGTTCACCGTGTATCATCGTATTTGCATCAGGAGTCCCAACCGATCGGACATTTGCTTGGGGTAAACCGTTTTCTCAGATGTATTATGATATTGTGTGTTACTAGTTGAATTGGAAGTACGTACGTCAAGATATCATAGACTTAACAGCCACATAATTTTGATATACGTTCCAAGTCCAAAATAAGGGTTAATGATAGCTGATATAGTAAAAATAGGGTTCTTAAACCCATACCCTCAAATCGAACCTTGGTATCGTGAAATTAAGCACCCTAGTAATAATCAAACTAACAAGGCCGACCTCGGCAAGCGAAACCGCTTCACTTTCCTCCTCTTAGTCGATATATATGTAAGAATTACAAGTGCTTGTATAAATATATACTTAAGAACAACGCCATATAGATCTGCGAGACCGGTCCGAGGGGGGACAAAAGTTAAGTTATCACATGTTCGAAGAAAGATAAGCTTCACAATAAGAACATCATGACAATTTAAGGTCACCGACCGGTGGCATATCTTCTTCCTCCCCAAATTCCTCTCTCTGCATAATTATCAGATCACCTTTGCTAGACTATTCACGGAATATATATAAAAAAAAAGTTAAAAATCACCAAAGATAGGCCGTGATCGGCTGCTTATGAGTACATTTAGATGAGGTAATGAGTATGTTGAATTTTGACTTTTTCAACAATATCCATGTTAAGTTGCTAGTCTTGAATTATGGTTGTACATGTAGATGATCTGATTAAGAGCCAACCATTCTTTTTTTTCGTCCTGTATTCAAGAATTTCCGCGGAAAGCTAGTTAGTTGTCATGTCAAGGAACATATAAATGTTATATAAATAAACAGACACATGGATCAACGCGCTGGGTTGGTGTAAGCCATTTTTAGTTAGTGACATAGCGAACATCTACCCGGGCCTGTCATCCGAAGCTTATAATGCTTGATGAACGGTAATATGTATCGGGGATAAGATCAGATCAACATGATACAAAGCATTGATAAGGAGAATAGACGCCAATCATCGCCTACGACAATACGACACCGGCATAGTTAGACGACATAGACATACACATAGTTTAGATCCAGAGTCTTAGCTTGTGTTATAACAGTTGAAACGTGTGTATTCTAGTTATATAGTACACGAGGCATTAAATCCCCTCCATGAATATGTCCATCATTACAGTTGCTTGCCGCTTTTCCCTCCGATCGAAAGAGAATATAATAGAATGAAGAACAAAAAAAAAACAATGAGAAAGACGAAAAAGAGAACCACCGACTACTTCTTAGTTACATTACGGAAAGAAAAAATGTGTCGAGGTAGATCAATCTATCATGTTCGACGTTACCATTCCTCCCTCGATGTAGTGCACAAAGTAGCCTATAAACGTGGTGTTATGATTGTCTCTTGTGATTTTTATTTTCTCATAACTGAAGCGTCAAATACGACAGGAAAAAAAAGAATACAAATGATGAAAGGCTCGAAACGACGAAGAAAACAAAAGGAAGGAGAGGGACAGATAACAATCGCTCGAACAAGCCTGGGGACCGTATTCTCTACCGTGGGCGAGATTTTAAAGGCGGAAATGGAGGAGTAGTAAGAAAGCCGGAGACTGATGCATGGGTGCAATCCTTTTTTTGTTGGTGTTGGGCCGGTTGGGTGCTATCCGGAGCTATGGATGTGTGTATTGAAACAGGTAATTTTAGTTGGAGGAGGTTGTAATGGGGGCGCCCGCCGTCGCATTAGAAAATCCAGAAATTGTGTACAAGGCGAGTCCGAAAATGGGAGGGGAAGAGAGAATCGGTTGGATGAGGAAGAGGAAAAAGGAATCAAAGAGTCCGTGATGGATGGCTTGTTTGGGGGATGGTATCGCAAAAAGAGTGAAATATTATGGGGAAGATGTTAGAAATGACAGCGAGATAGATTCAGCAAGAAACTTAAAGCTTCTTGACAATCTCAGCCCACTTGTCAGTGGAGAAAGACTTGGGACTATGAACACATGTAAAGTTAGCTTGCTATTCTAGAGATTTTTTCGCATGGCTGTATGGTAACTTACCGCTCGATAGGGGCACCAATGGCACGGTCAATGATGAGCTGGGGCAGAACACCGATGGCACGCGACACACCAAACAGAACGGTGTAGTAGTTGGCCTCGGTCAGGCCGTAGTGCTGTAGCAGAACACCGGAGTGGGCATCGACGTTGGGGAAGGGGTTCTTGGTCTTGCCGTGCTCAGTCAGGACACCAGGGGCAATCTTGTAGACCTGGCTGACCAGCTTGAACATGGGGTCTTCAGGCAGGTGCTTCTGGGCAAAGGTGCGCTGAGCAGAGTAACGGGGATCGGTCTTGCGGAGCACAGCGTGACCGTAGCCGGGAACAACGCGACCAGCTTTCAGGGTCGACCACAGATACTTGGAGATGTTCTCGTCGGACAGATCGTCACCGACGGCGTTCTTCATCTCGGTCAACCACAGGAGAACCTCCTGGTTAGCCAGGCCGTGGAGAGGACCAGCCAGACCGTTCAGACCAGCAGAGAGTGACAGGAAGGGAGAGGACAGAGCCGAACCAACCAGGTGGGTGGTGTGGGCAGAAACGTTGCCACCCTCGTGGTCAGTGTGGATGGTCAGGTACAGACGCAGAAGCTCGACAAAGCTGTCGTTACTGGAGAAACCCAGCTGGTTGGCGAAGTTCCAGGCATAGTCCTTATCTTGCTGGACCTCGGCGACCTTGCCGCCCTTGAAAACGTTCTGGTAAATGCGGGAAGCGATGGTGGGCAGCTTGGCAATTAGGTCCATCGAATCTTCGTAGGTGTAGCTCCAGTACTCCTTCTTGTGGACACCCTTAGCGTAGGCCTTGGCGAAGGCCGAGTTGTGCTCCAGAGCAGCAACGGCAATGGTGAACTGAGCCATGGGATGTAGATCGTTGGGGCAGTGGTCGATGAGGTCCTCGACGAACTTGGGGATCTCGGCACGCGAGGCCCAGTCAGCGGACAGGTCACGGACCTGTTGCTCAGAGGGAACCTCACCAGTCAGCAGCAGCCAGAAGAGACCCTCGGGGAGAGGCTCCTTGCCACCGGGAGCCTTGGGAAGAAGCTCTTGGCATTCAGGAATAGTCTTGCCGCGGAAGCGGATACCCTCCTCGGAGTCGAGGACCGAACCTTCCCAGACAAGGCACTTGACGCCGCGGGCACCGCCGTAGACCTGGTCGAGGGTGACCTCGCCAATGACCTTGTGGCCGTGGTCCCTATAGAGCAACAAGACATATGGTTAGTATTTGTAAAAAAAAAAAATTCTCGTTTCTGTGTGTTGGGTGGTCAAACATAGCGAGAGCTAGTGACGATATGTTGTGTTGGGTCTAAATGGTGTGGGACGAGGTTGAGGGTTACTAACTTGCGCAGTGACTTGATCTGGTCGATCTTCTCGGGAAGAAGCTCAGCGAAGCGCTCCTTGAGGGTCTGTAAGCAGCCATTGACGGCCCTGGTTAGCTTTGATGGGATTCTAGATAAAAACTCGAGCTGTGCAGATAATACATACCTGAGTCTTGGCAGAGTAGAAACGGGCAGCGGCGAATGACGAGCTGCGGAAGGCAGAGCCACGGACTGAAGTCCGCAGAGCAGAAGAGCTCAAGCGAGCAATAGACGCCATGATGTATATGGGTGAATATAGAAAGAAAGTTAGTAAGTGGGAAGCAAAGCCAATGGCTCAGGTTGAAAGAAGGAAAGAAAAAGAATAGAGAGAAGAAGATGTAAAAGACAGGTCAAGCGGATGGCGGGACGGATGGATACAAAAGAGAATTAGAAGGGAGAGGTAGGAAGAAGAAGGATGGAAGAGAAATGGAGAAGTGAGTTGATCAGGAAATAACCCGTAAGCAAAGCCAGCCAAGCAACAATAAACAAAAAATAAAAACAAAAAGTAGCAGATGGCGTAGGATACTCAGTTAGGCAAGTACACAGAATGAGAAATAGCAGCGTTTCCAGGAAGGCACTTGCCAGTTGGAATGGAGGCCGGACGACAGAAAGCCTGCGATTGCCTCGTGTAGCCTTTGCTTCCCGTCTTGCCAGGCCTCCTTCCCCTGTCATCCGACCTGCTGGGGAAATTGCCTACCGACCTGCTGGGGAAATTGCCTAACTAGCTTTTTCTTGGTTCTGGTTGTGGTTCTACTGCTGAATTATACTATGTACTAATACAAATCACTAAATGGCAACATCGTGTTCCCTTCTTCCATTTTATTCCTCTCCGCCTGTCCCAGCCGGCGGGCCCTTCTGGGCCAGGAACCGCCTACGGGAATAACACGAGGACGCTGATATTTGGTTCATGCTACTGGACGTCTTCTTTTGTTCTTATTTCTTATCAAGGTGAAAATGGAGCTTTAATGGCTATGTAGCACCTCGGTATCCTAAGATACACAGCCCTGAACTAATACTAATATACAATGTCAGGTGAAGGACTGGACGTCTAGTTAGGTGTTTGTTTACGCTGGGGATGATGCGATGATGCTACATGTAGAAAAGTAAAGCAACTACCTTTAGATAGCTTAGCTAACCAGCTGCTGGCTCTTGAAATAGCGTTGCCGGCCGAATGCCAGGATCCAGAGTCAGTCTTACAACGCTGCACAGTCTCTCTTTTCAGTCTCACTCACTCACTCTTTTCCTCTCTCTCTTTCTATCTCTTCATGCTCATCTCACTCATGTTTGCTGCTGTTACTGTTCTTTATTCTTCTAGGCGGCAGCATTGAAAGGCTGTAGCAACAGCGCTCCACATGGGTGTGTTCCTTCCCTGCCAGAATTTTATATCAATTCCGACGTCACTGTTAAGCAACTGCCCAGAACAGCAGCAAAAAAAGTGCTCCCCACTTTCCAATTGGTGCCCCAATTAAATCAAAGTTTTTTTTTCGTTTAATATTATTATTGTTTTTTTTTCTTACAGGACACTCCCCACACAATCCTCGTAACGCTGCACAAACCTAATGCAAAACGCCGCTGGCTACACAGAGCTGGCTCATAAACTGGCCAATACATGTCCTAACCACAGTTAAAATATCGAATAAATGCTCGGGCCCCCATCCGCCTGTCTATTATTCTCTGAAGAAAAAAAATAAGAAAAAGCCATCTCCCGAAACGACTCCGGAAGTCTTTCACACCTGAGGCCACAACTACACATTTTGTACACAACCACATAGCAAACCGAAGTCCGTTGTCTGACCGGATATCACCAACTTGACCAGTATTTATACCATTACTTCCCTCAGTCAACGTGGCCTCTTAACACGATTAGTGGTGACTTGTCAGCCTGGTGCCCCTCGAGTGCGCTGGCGACAACATATTTTCAGTAGCCCATAAATCCCACCTTCACGATGTCTGTAAATGGGGACGCCCTGACATTCCCCCCTGCTCCAGCAACTGGCACTGGCTCTCTTGGAAGAATCCCGGAGAAGACCCGGCAATCCGTAAAGTTTGAGGGCTACATCAACCTATCCCAGACGAGGAATACTCAGCATCACCAGCTTGCTCCAGTCTAAGCAGCTCCTCCAGGACCAGGACCACCCCGGGGGCCCGCTCTTTGATTTTACGAGGGGGCGCAGGAGAATAACAAGAAGAACAACGCCGTGTCTGTCTGGTTTGAGTGTCGGAGGTGGGCGCAAGGAAACAAGGGAAAACTAGAGAGACAGGGAATAGCTGGGTTCTGGATGCGTCCATGCTTTCCTAGAACCTATCTGAGGAACATCACAAGGACACTTATTGGCACAGTTAGCGTTACTGTGCTATTAACCAGTCACTTCTGATTCGCTCTTTCCAACTGGTCTTGGAAAAACTGATGAAGCATATGTTGCTTGATTCGATCACTTCGGGGGTCCTTCGTGGAGAATATTCATGGGGATCGGCGTAAGTCCGGACTCAGCCTGTTGTAATAGAAGAGAGCAGACTTTTTTTTTCTTATGATTATTTTTGCCTGTGGTTGTATTACTATATTACTCCTTGTAGGTGGCATGCGTATGTAAGTATAAAGTACAACTAGTTGTATACATATGTACATACATGCACTCTTGATATATGTACATATGGTTGGTCTTATATTGTTTCTCTATGTATGTGGTCTTTTACAAACATGCCCGGTTATTCAGCAGGCCTGTTTTATGTGCCAAATGCACTCGAACTCTACACGATTCGGGCCTACAAAGCCACGATTATAAATGCAGATTCACTTCATGGCTCTATATGCAGCGCCACGCAAAAAGCCGGTTTCAACATCGCATTTCAGGAGGTAAGATCACAAGCCAAAATCTGTCTACACATGTAAATTAACAGTTGCTTACGAGATTATTCCCTACTTTGATGCACCCAAGATTCTATAGCAAAACAATCAAACAGTTAGTTCAGGCCAATGCGTCCGTACACCCGCTCGCTGGCTGTTCGACACCTTTGCCAAGAAGCGTGTTTGTCCCAACTTTGGCCGGAGATGTTGCGTCTTTCTTCCTCGGCCGGAGCTCACTTCCGTAGAATCTGGAGAAAGAACTGGGCTTGTGGTCGTTGCTACCGAGCCTAAAATATTTTAAGTGTGCTACTAGTTGACAAGCTAGTTGACGTGCTAGTGATGTTGTGTCCTGTGCTTGCGACAATCGGCGTCATTTCCAGGGTTCTTTGTTTATTCTCTCCATGCTCAGTAGTTGGTAACCATATCCCATCTATGATATAATGCGGGATGAGAATAGACAAAGAAGACCAGATGATGCTTCAGCTATAGTCGTAATCGGGATCTTGATGGCGCATGCAAATTTTCACTATCGCTTTTCCCGATGTCTCTCTTCTCTCCTCCCCTTTACGTCTTTGCAACCAAGCGTCACTCTTTGGTCCTTCTCTCGCCGGCTTTCCAACAGGTACACAGGTACATATAACATTGTGTCTTGTCACATTGTAGTTCTGTGTAAAATAACAGAGACAGTGCCTGCAAATTTTCATTGTCTGCGTGCTGTCATCCTGCACTGCAACGGCCCTGAGGCCAATAGGCAAAATGGACAATGCAACGCAGAGTTCTGCCAAAGACTTGGCTTCTACGCAAGGTCCGTGCCGTGCGTGCTTTAGTTTCAGTTAGTGCGTGACTGGCAGTATATCTGTAGTAGTATGTTTTCTATTTCTCTTTCCCTTTATGACTTTGTGTGATCCCGCTGATATGAGGGCGATGTGACCATGGGTCTACTACTACTACATGATTTAGAGATGGCAGCACGATTCATGAGCGCCAGGGAGGCCATTCGTTGGGGGAGCAGACTACGACGTCGCAGTAACTACTAACTGCTGACTGCATCCTGGAGACGTCGTCCACAAAGGTAGAATTGCGACGCTGGCCTCTATTTCCCCTTCTACATTTGTATTTCGGGGTTCGGTTCGGCGGAGAGGTGCAGCAAAAGAGGCATCATATGCAAGATTATACATGGATAAGGACGCATTGCAAACTGGTATACTGTAACGACAAAGGTGAACAGATTACGCTCTCTCCTTACCGGCCGATGAGTTCAACTTGAAGAGCAAGGATCGCGCAGTGTGCTCCAAGCTGCGAGCTGCATTCTGGCGAAGAACCTGCTCCCGGACATTCTATGATGTGCTATTATATGTATACAACTATGCTGCAGTTGTCGTTGAGGTTCAAGAGATGGCCATGTGAGGCTCAGACTGGCCTGAGCCGCATATCGGACAACGCGGGAATCCCATCATCATAGATCAGGGTGATGTGGCAAGTTCCATGTCTTCCGGGCATGTAGAACAAAGAAAACAAAATATACTAAAAACAAAACAGCAACAGGTCAAGTGATGACGACAGGAAATTAGCACTATTATGGCCCAACAAGGCCTGTTGTTTCTCTAACAAAAATAACACCGAGTTCGCCGTGAAAAAAGTAAGCTAATGAGGCATATATGGAAAATGTAAAAGGGATGATCGTGTGCGTGTGACCTTTTTTTCTTCTTCTTCCTCGTCACTAGCTAGTCTACAAGTGGTATGCCAACAAAGGAAAACAACACATCTTGTGAGAAAGAAGGCCTTGACCGAGGTTATCAAGAACCCCCCATCCTTGCTCACATGAGAGGTAGGTAAGATCGGCTCCTGAGTTAATAGATTTTGCCAAGACTACTGTTTTAATTCTTGAGATGGACGAAGAGATGATCCCGTGACCGATTTTAACATCCGTTTGCCATCGGAGGAGCCTCCGGTCAAAAAAAATTCGTCAATCTAATATATGTGTCGCATCTTTTATCAATCTATTCGTCTGTCTATCTTATCGTGTAATGCCACCGTTATTGCTTCATTTCTTGGCCACTCCTAACTTTCTTTGGGGATATCATATAAGGGTTAGGGTCATATTGTCGCACGTCACAATGCACACGATTAGGGCAAGCTCCAACAAGAGATAAAAGGATAGAGCCAGAGTATATCATAATATAATCCAAGCAACATTCAAACTACCACTGGATTAACATTCTTAGGCCGTTGATTATAGTTCTAAAAGCCATCTTACTTTTCCTAGCTTAGCTCCAAAGTTTTTTTCGTCTCTTTTGTGGGTTATTTCTCTGGAATCCGGGGTTTCATTCAGCGTAAAACTTGGTATTCACCTTCTTTCTATTGGCCACACCACCGCCACATATAATACCAATTTGCGCCACAGCAATTGGCTCGCCTATTCCTCGGATAAATGCCTGATGTATCTAGGCACGTGCCATCTTGTTTTGATACCAAGCATTGACTTTGGGTGACTGCGCCGCAGGTCCACTTTTCTCTTGTTTTTAATCTTGCGCGTTCTGTCATTGGGCTATTCACTCGTCTTTCCCTAATCATCACCACAAGAGGACGGAATCAATCATCAGCCTCATCAACAACAGTCATCGACTCTTTGCCTTATATCATCGCACATTAATAGCGGCTATCTCTAGAGTAATCATTTGACTCTTTAGAGCTCGACGCTTCGCTTTGGAAAATCGCGATTTACTGTATTGTCGACATTTTTTCCTCTTTCATTCCGCACTGCTTGTTGTTACAATCTATCTATCTGCGCCTGTTGAATTTCTCGCGACACACTTGTATTGAATTCCCGCGTAAAAACGACTATCTTTCTTCCAATCTAGAAAGTAGATCAAGATCATATCAGGCCTCTTTTCTACACAGAGATCAGATCGCAAGTCTTTATTGCTCCACAAGCCTCAGACTTCCACATCGTAACAGCCTCACGTATCATCCCTTTTTACTATTTCACTTCGTACCATCATCTGCTTCACGCATTCAAGCGAAATAGCAGCCGCACACTATTTTTTCTCTTGACTTTGTCAACTTCGTGAACTACACACTTCTGTGAGGACGTAAAGTCTAGGTGTACGGCTTTCAATCCGTCAAGCTTTTGATTAGCGATTTGCTTTGTGTTTTATTAATAACTCGCTTTTTTCGAGTTGCACCATCACAACGTACTCTCTGCAGCTCCCACCTAGTAGTCACAGTAGCTACTGTTAATCTTGCCGCATCGCCCGGTTGCGCTTGGCTTTTTGATTGACCAACATTCGGTTACTTGCCGATTTGCTTTTGTTACTCTAGTCAAGTAGACACAGCTGAATCTGCACCTGAACCGCCCTGGAATTCCAAGCGAGCATCATTCACTGGGTTACATCACCTCCTGTGGATTCAGTAGATTTTTTTCTCGCAGCGGTAGACTTACCGTCATCCTCCTTGCTGAACGCGAGGCTTGACAATTCAATTCGTATTAGTCCCTCGTGCGCTGGTTGAACTGCTGAGCTGCTTTTAGACGCATCTTTTATATCGTAAGGGCTTGACTGTATTTTGTGACTCTCGGCAAACTTTGATAGTCGCCAGAATCGTTTAATCGTCTATTCAGCCTCGTTCTGACTAAGTAAGCTACTATATCTTCATTTGTTGAGTAAAAAGCAGGCCTCGTATATACGCATATAGTTAGTTGTATGCGTACAAGCTGTCCTGGTCTCTGCATGCAACACTGCATGTACACATTCAATCCAGTATCTAACCGCTACCTCGTAAGAAACAGGCTCTAAAAACTGCACATATATACACATATCATACACCATGTCTTTAGTGTCAACAGAGCTCGAAAGGCATTTCAACTTCCTGATCGGCTCAAAGCCTCCTGGCTCTCAGCGTGGTCAGGTCGAAGCCATAACAACTCTTGCCGAGACTCACATTGAGGTAAGTAAGCCAGTACACACACATGTACATATCAAATCTGCACTTGCTTTGCGTTGCTATAACTAGCTCTGATGGTCGGCACTGACTGACACACGTACTCATCCTTTATGCAGGCCGAATCTGTTATTGTTTCTGCCCTAGTTAGATATCTCAAGCGTGCCCCCACTACTCACAAACTAGGTGCCGTATACATCTTTGATTCAGTACTTCGTCGCTGGATAGAAAAGGCCAAGGCCCAGGGCCAACCCGATGTTAGTAGTGTCGATGAACATGGTACCTATGCTGCTGGTGTTGCCCGTATCAGAGACGTTATCGAGTCTCTCGTACTCGATGTCATTCGTGTATGCCCTCCCGACCAGCGCGACAAGATCAAGCGTCTTATAACTATCTGGGAGCGTTCCGGAGCTCTGCCTGCGCATATGGTGATATCGTTCCAGAAAAGTCTTCAGAAGCCTAGCGAACCTGGTAAGCCTCTGTCCCCGAGTCAAAGCATTGCCTTCTGCATAATTAGTTGCCTTTTTAGGCGTGTCCCATGACTATGTTTCCTCCCCTATCGGGTCTGCTGTTACGTTGACTGCAGGAATATATTCTCAGTTTGCTTACTTATTTTTCTTTTCTTTTAGACCGCTCTACCACTCCGCAAGGATCACCACCACCAAGTGTCATCAACAGCCTATCCAGTCGTGCGCCTACTACGGTCACCACTAGGGCTACTCCCCCCGTCACTAGCCATACCATTGCCCTGGCTCCGGCCGTCGCACCGGCACCTACCCAGCCCTTCCATGTGGCTTCCTCTGAGCCTGCTACCGGCAGTGCTTCGTCTATCTTGAGCCGCTTAGCTGCTATCGCTCACAGCGCCAATAACACACCGACTCCTGTGAACAATGTCAATGTTGCCCCTCCTCCCGCACCTGTAGTTGCACATGCCGCTCCTCAACAGGCACCTATTGCTCCTGCTTATAACGGCTACTACAACAATAGTAATAATGGCACATATGGCGCTCCTGTCCAACAAGCACCAGCTGTTCCCCCCGTTGCTGTTGCGCCTGCTATTCCAGTAATGCCCAATGGCCTCAACATCCCTCAAGCTCAAGCTGCCCTTGCCACCCTACTAAATTTCCAGAACCAAAACAATAATCCCACGGCTGCAGCTGCATTAAATCCTGCCATTGCTGCCATTCTTCAAAGTCTTGCTTTAGGAAGTGTCCAGCAGCAACAGCAACAGCCTCCAACCCAACCACAGGCTCAGGCTCAGCCTGATAATAATCAGTTCAATTTCGGTTATGGGGCCGCTAAGCCAGGCGTAAAACCACCAACTGGTCCCCAGGCTGACAGCCGTGAATTCGGCCTTTCTCCTCGTCGTAGAGGTCGTTCTAGATCACCCAGTGGCGGCAACAACAGTAACAATGCCAACAGTAACAATGCCAACAGCAATAGCAACAACTGGCAACGTAACGGGGATGGTGACGGCAGATCTGGAAGAAGCGAGTATCGTGAACGTAGTCCTGTTGGTAACAGACCCTCGGTCATCCGTCCAAGATCGATTGAGTATGACAAGTCCATTCCTGAGGGAAACATTCGAGTTCTCAGTCGTACGCTGTTTATTGGTGGTGTAAACGTTTCTGATGCCGAGCTGCATGATATATTTGCTGAGTTTGGAGAGGTGCAGTCTTGCATTGTCAACAAAGATAAGCGCCATGCCTTTGTTAAGATGCTATATCGTGACATGGCTGCTCATGCCATGGATCAGATGAAGTCCCCTAACAACCAGCATCATGGACTCCGTACTCGCTGGGGTGTAGGCTTTGGACCACGCGAATGCAGTGACTACAACACCGGCATATCTATAATCCCCATATCTTCCCTGACCGAGGCTGATATCAAGTGGATGAAGACAGCTGAGTTTGGTGGATGTGGCGAAAGTGAAATTAAGAGTGGCATGTCTGTAGAGGAGCCGGATATTGAGATTGGCGCCGGAGTCAGCTCCAAAGCCATTTCTCGTCGTATCCAAACTGACCGTGGCGGCTCGTACGGCCCCCGTAGTACGCGCAGCGAAGTCGTCGCTCAGCAACCTCAACAACAAAGTCAAAGTCAACCCCAGACCCAAACTCAAGTTCAACCACACCAGCCTAAGGCGCAACCGCCTACTCAGCCTGCCAACCATAACAACCACAATGGCCACAACAGCCATAACGGACATAATGATAACTCGGGCTACCATGGCCCGCCATCTCGCGGTGGTCGTGGACGTGGTGGATTCCGCGATCGTGGTCGCCCTCGGAGAGATTTTGATACACCTCAACAGTCTAGTCAGGGTTTCGACTATGGTGCAAACTATTGAGTGACTTCAACAGGCCATGTCTTGTTTGCCAGTTGAACCGCTAGTTGAATTATGACTGCATACTGTCTTCTCATATATCAAAACACTTACTTCAAAAGGAGGTTGGAGGGTGAAAATATGCACTACGACGTTCGTCCAAATGCCCCTAACGTAAGCGCTCTCTCCATGCAATATGGAGCTTATATTTTGTTCTTATTTCTTATCTTGTTGGACGGTTTTTTTTTATATATCTTCTTACGTCATCTTTTTTTTTTCTTTGGGCCGGGACGCTTCTGTGAAGCTTTCGATATATTCTTGCTTTTGGTTATGTTTTATATTCCTTTGGGTGGAGGAGTTTGGTATCATTGAAGTATGGCGTCATCCCATCATAGATATTCTAAGCCGCACGAGTTTTCATCATTTTGGCTATTAAAAACCTCAAGCTTATCAGCTTTAGAGTAGTCGGATAAATAAACAACCTATGATCAACAACACTGAACCCTCAGATAACTCATGTAGAAAATTGTGGCGTGTACTCCGAATTCCAAGATGGGGATTGCAATGACAAACATCGGAATGGCATTTTTCTATCACTAAACAACCCAATATATAGGGTTAAAATACAACTTAGGGTTTGTAAAGGAGGCAAAAAAATAAACAAAACATTAATTTGATTTAATCAATTTGTATTTCCCTCCCATCTTTTTCTACAGATCGTGTCGTGTGTGTTCCATTGTCAAACTCTTTTTATGAAAATTAAGCCATCACATGAAGATAAGCATTTGTCTATTCAAGATCGATCGGCTTAGCAAATTTGACGTACCCACCCATCAACTATCGACAGTCAACATCCCATGCCACTCAACGCGCTGAGCCCATAGGAAATTAAATCGCCGCCTTTCTTTAGAACCCTAGTGAGCTACGAGTCTATAGCCCACAACTAGACGTGCCCTGAAATAGTTGACTGGTTATCTGAGATCAGAAAGTATCCACCACCACCATCTCGGCTACCAACAACCCGCGTCAAGCTGACCACGAACTCACGTATCGAAGCTACTATTGACAAAAGCCCTGCCGAGACAGGCAACGACGATTAGCTGCATGACCTCAATCCAAGTTTATACATCTACATTGCATCACGAATCCATCACGCATCACGCATAAGCATCTGAATTTTCGAGTCCAGAATAACCAAATAACCTCCTTGACGCCTTACGAAAGTTGTGTCCGTTCATTAGCGCTGAAATCACGCGCCAAAGATTATTGCATGCCATAATTGTTGCTCTCAACACCATCACCACCGCGACGACCTGATTGGCAGCGGCGACGACAAGAAAAATAGTCAAACCACAATTGGCAATCAACCACACCAGCCTTGATAGCTCTCTTATGGCTGTGGCGCTGATGCCACCAAATCAAACCCCTCGCTTCCATGAACACTCGCGTAAGTTAGCCCTATTTGTGATCGTGATAGTTGCCATCAATCTTGAGATGGACTCTTGCGCATCTACCAAACCGGAAAACATAAAATCTTCAATATAGCAAGAAAACATGTTTAAGCTGATACGACTACCAACAGACTCAACCTCGCAAACCCTCTAGGCCGGCTTCGAACCCCTCGCAACCCCGCCTACCACACAACGCATAGAATGGCATCAGACGCAAGCCTTCCTCACTCAATCGCAAGAAGACCATGCCGAACAAGATACAGAGAACGAGCATGCCCTCTTTTCCATTGGCACATAAGTGGAGTGACTTGCCGTCATTAAAGTCATCATCGATGAGGCCCCATGCTACCACGCCTTTGCGTTCGCACGGTAGACAAGAGATCCATCACATCAACAAATCCACTACAAAGAAAACCAACATATCACTACCCCTATTAGCATCACAACCCGTGGGAAATGGGACTACCAACTCCTGGAAAGAGCCCGACTCATTTTATATCGACCTTACACAGCAATCGTCATCGCCGTATCTTAACCCCATTGATGATGGGTTGGTACAGGTACAAGATGAGCACATCACCCAATCACCACCTCTTTTGGATGCTATATCCACCTCGCCATCCGATCAGCTACGCGAAACACAATCTTCCCACCTCCTATTATCTCGACCATCAGATGAAGCTCCGTACAAACTAGAATCAGTAGATCCAGAGGAAAAGCGATGCATACCTTCACCGACACCTGTCCGAACAAAACGGTCGTATCAAAATCCGATAATCGGGAGTTTTGATACTGTACGACCAAGCCCATCAACATGGAACAGTGCATTGGCTCGGCCATATCTCAAGAAAAATGTTCGTGAAAACCTTCTTGAGCTGGTGCCAGACAAGCTCTCGTTGGCCGAACTTGCCAGTATGCCCGCTAGTACTCGATTTCATGTAGACTTCACCAACGAAGAGATTGAATACTTGACTACCGAAGCCAGTCGGTTTGTCGTGTTCAAAAAGCCCCCACCTTCAAAGTTGCGACTCCTAAGCCGTATACTCCATAAACGGCCAATGATTGTTCTCGATCTTTGTAAGCTACACTCAAAGGGCGCTCTTGCGCGCCGTTCATATATGGATATCTACAACTTCCTGTATGACGTAAATCGGCGTGAGTGGGAAGAAGGCTGTCCTAAAATCCTGTCTGTAGAGCCAGATACAACTTCTGGCTTATGTGAAAGATCGCTCAAGATAGCCGCCTTGCGTTTTCATCGTGAAATTGAGGGCCGTTATGGCTTTGGCCATACGCCCAAGTACATAAATTATGAAAACAGTCTTTGTACACTACTCGAAGACGGGCTAGATGTCCGTCAAGAATGGACGAACTGTGCGGGAGACATTGCTACGCTCACATGGATCACACCTGATGCGTTTATCTGTGGTACAACCACACACTCAGACTCCCACAACTGGCAATACAACAAACCTGGAAATCTTCTTATCGGCTTTGTTGGCAGCCGCACGCTGCAGGCGCTTCCCGACCACCGCAGAACACGGCCAGTAGTGTGGGATCCCGATAATTCCTTAGGATTCTTTCATAGTGGCCAAGACCGATGGCTTTATGCGTCCGTTGTTTCGTCAGCGCATGACCAATATTCGGGTCTCATTTACACATCCAGTTTTGACCTCACAGTCAAGGTGTGGAATTTTGACGCCCAGAAAGAAGCTCTGACCTGTCTTGGCACTTGGACTCATTATGGAAATGTCAACTTCGTGTTGCCTAAGGGTCGGTATGTGGCAACTGGAACTGCCGATTTCGACGAAGCTGTGCGCGTATACGATATTAGTCAAGGTGTCGACAGTCAGTCCGCACAGTTCCGCCACTTTGTCAACTTGAAAACACTTCTCAAAGAGGCGTTCCTGGATGATATCAAGGAAGATGATATTTGGGGCTACTCCCCTTCTAGTATGCAATGGGGAGTTGCCAAGGGCTGCAAATACCACTTGCTTGTAGGATATTCGCCACGAAGTGTCAGCATCAATGAGGATAATGTGCCTAGTCATCGAGAGAACTCAGGTGTATTGGGCCTATGGGATATCAAGTCAGGCAAGCGGTTGAATCTTAGCTGCATCGTCAGAGAGAATGTGTTTGAGGTCGCTTGGCATCCAACGCGTATGGTTTTCGCTGTGGCAACATCACGAAGGAGCAGCGCCGAGCCTGGAGTCAAGACCCAGATCCGGATCTGGCAACATACCGGTGAGCTTGATCAAGATGACGACATCATAGGCAACCGAGCGGCGGACCAACACATCTATCAGCTTGTCCAGGAGCTGGACTGCGCCTCCGTCGACATTAACGATATTACCATCTTCCCAAATAGCAACCACCACTCGTACATCACGGCCAGCACGACTGATGGTTGTGTCTATGTGTGGGACACAGGCCAGGGAAGAGAACCCATTCACGTGCTGCGACACCATACATCAATAGAAACGAACAACATTGCGGATGATACTGGCGTTCGATTTACGCTCTGGGGTACATCGTGTGATCGTCTCTATACTGGTGGCTCAGACGGTGTTCTCCGCGTGTGGAATCCGCGTAGCAAAACTCCATTTGTCCGTGTGCTCCTCGAGGCGCCCGCGCCGCTTATGACGGGCGTGTTCTCTAGCGACTACACACGGTTAGTAGTCGGCGATGCATCTGGTCGTGTCTTCCTCTTGACTACAGAACCATCAGACTCACGGCCTGCCGACATCTTGACAATACGCCTCCCCAATGGAGCTACCCGCAAAGTACGACGCCCCAAAGAGGTCACGCCACATAACGAGACAGAGACAACCCCATCAGACAGCAAAGACATCAAGTTAGGAGAGGGAATCATGAAAGCACGTGCCTTTGTCAACAAGCGGCAGATTCAGATTCACCCCAACCCACTAATCGGTGCAGTCCAGGGTAGCAAATACTCATACACGGGCCTCTACCGCGCCGAGGCACATCTTATGAATAGTCCAATCCTCGGCCTCAATGAGATCTGGGCTCGGAAAAGCAATGAGCTGTTCGAGCGGCTGCTAAACAAGTCTAAGAGCAGTCGAGAGTCCTCGGCCGATAAACCATCCATAACGGACTTCAGCCTCGAATATAACCATGATCAGGCACATGCGGCGTATAATTTCGCAGCACAGAAAGCGTTCAATATCGAAGATTTGTCGCCAGAAACATTAGAGGAGCTCCGGGTAGATCAGGCAGAGATATTCGACAAGTTAGGGTTCGATTATAATCCTGTGCCTGAAGAATGATAGATGTTATTCAATGGCTGCCTTTCTGGTTTATTTGAGAAGGTGTTCAAGCATTATTTCCATTCAAATTTAGGTTTTCAGACATGTAAATTCCCGGATGGCAAGGTGTTTTTTATTTATTCCTTTTATTGCTTGATTCAATATCAAATTTGGTTTGTTTAGGGGGTGCATTTATTTTTTTAATTGTTAATAGATTATTGTTCTGGTCGTTATATCTCTTATTTTCTTATTCTCATTGCAACACACATGATGATATCAAGCTGCATTTGTTTACTAATGCACGTTTTTTTTGGGTCCAACAACTTTGTTTGTACAAGGCGAAACGATAGGAAGAAACAAGACAATCAAATTATGTTAACAAGACTGGGTGAGTTTAAGCTAAAGAAGTGAAGAAAAGAAATACAAAAAAGTCTGTATACAAAGCGAGACTTGACAAAAAGAGAAAGAAATATGATAGATAGCCTATATATATATACATACTAACTCTTTACGTTTCACAATCTCTTTCTCTTGTCTTTCGATATATCCTGGGAGAATATCTTAAAGTCTGGGCTTCTCTGGAGTACTGTTAATTTCCTCGTACATGACAGCGATTTCCTGAGCAAATGCTCTAACAGCTTGAGGACGCTTGAGTTTTAGACTAGAAAGAGAGAAAACGGATTTGGTTAGTTTGAGTAATAGACGATAGCGATAATAAATGGAAAGAAGCTACTTACGTGGGTGTCAACAGTTCATTCTCAATCGTGAATGGCTCGATTTCGAGCATGCAAGAACGAACACGTTCGAAGCTGTTAAACTTCTTCTTCTTGCCGATACTGTCAAGAATCTTGAGGACTTCCTTTCGGACGAGTTGTTCACGGCAAGCGTCGCGTAGAGAATCGATGTCGGTGGGTGTGATATGACGACCGAGCAACTTGGAAGCGAAGGGGGCAAATGTGACGGGATCGATACCGAAGATTCCGACTAGCGAGGATTGCACGGGATCGCCATGGACAAAGGCAGAGGCGATTAGACTGGTGTTGGCCATGTAGACATTCTCGATACGTTCGGGGGAAATGTACTCGCCTTGGGCTAGTTTGAGTACGTTCTTCTTACGGTCGATGATCTTGAAACGGCCGGCACTGTCGACTTCGGCTATATCCCCGGTGTGGAACCAGCCGCTGGCATCGATGGACTTGGCGGTCTCTTCGGGGTTCTTGTGGTATTCACTGAAGACACAAGGGCCACGAAGCAGCAGCTCTCCGCGGGGATTCGGTCCGTCGGTGACGAGATACTCCATGTCGGGTACGGACTCTAGACACACCTCGACGCCAATGGTTGGCGCACCGATGTTGCCGACGCTAAAATCGTCGGGCAGCTGCACAGTGGCTACAGCATAAGACTCGGTTAGACCATAGCCCTGGACAAACCGCGAGCCGAGAGCAGCACGCAGGAACTCCTGTACATTTGGGTCTAGCTGAGCTGAGCCGCTGCACATGAAGCTACAACGACTCATTCCTAACGCAGCCGTGACCTTGGGAGTCCAGATACGGTCGAATAGGAAATGCTTGTTGGTGGCCTTGCCACCGGGCAGCTTCATGCTGGCAAGCTTGGTCTCGACGGCCTTGCGTGATAAGGCGCCCTTGAGGCCGGGTGCCTGAACCGTCGAGGCACGTAGTGCTGAGTTGAAGCGATTGAATAACCGAGGGACGCTCATAAAGCCATTCGGCTTCAACAACTTCATATCATCGACTAGTCCTGTAATGTCACCGCGGAAATAACCAATCTTGGCGCCTTCTGATAGAGCTGCGGCATCACACATACGGCCGTAGATGTGGGCTAGTGGTAGGTACGAGATATGCGTGTCGCCCGGCTTCACGTGACCACTAGCACGTGCCGCAGTGATAGCTGCGACGGCATTACGGTGAGTTAGGACGACACCCTTGGGCATGCCGGTAGTTCCTGATGTGTAGTTGATGGTGATAAGATCGTCGGCAGTTGGCGGGCGCATAGGCCGGCCCGACTGTGCGCCGAGAATCTCAAGATCGAGCATGCTGTAGATCTTTATTCCATGCCTAGCCGCAATCCCGTTAAGTACTGAAAGCATCGTGCTGTCAGACTGCTCGCCAGAGTCTAACGGATCGAACGAGACTATCACCTTGAGGGTTGGGATGCGGTCAGCGATGCTGAGAAGGGCAGGGATGTGCGCCAACGAGCACATCAGCATGGGGAGATCGGAATGGTTGATGATGTACTCTGTAGTCTCGGGGCCTAGGGTCTCGTACAGGGACACCGAGAAGAGAGCCTGCGAAGAAACGGCAAGCTCTGTGATAGAAGGTCAGTGGTTGTAAGTATATAGGGTTTATCGTATTAGGGTTTGAGGGGCTGGGAGTATTGTAGTACGAGCTTACCGGCGATCTGCCACTCAACGCGGTTTTGCGACCACAAGCCAATGCCATACTTGGAGCTAGGATCGAAGCCGAGGCTCTGCATGATCTCGACGATACCGGCGCCCAGATTTTTGCGGCGTTCGGCCACTTCGTTGTACGTGAGCCAAGAATACGAATTTTCCCAAGTGCGCGTCTCGCGATTCCACGGGCGCCAGCCCAAGCAGCTGCGCGAGCCCTGGCGCCGGACCGAGTCCTCGAACTGGTCGTGCGTAGTGCGTATAGCTGCATCGTATGTCTCGAGCGGGCCGCTGCCGCGTAGACGCCAATGGCGGTAGACGGCGGAACGGCCCTCACGCTCTGATCCGGGAATTGAGACACCGTGTGGCTGGCCTGGCGGCGGCGTGGTCATTAGATCCTTCCGCAGCGCGGCCATGGCGGGAGTGATGCCCATGGTGAAGATCAGAATATATATATAACTGCTGTATATAGTTGGGTGTTGGCGATTGGAGATCAGAGCCCTTTGATAGGCTGTCTAGTAGTTGAAGATAGCCCGGTACTTTCAGAGCCTGGCTGGTCTTCAGCTGAATGTACAATGGCGAGTGCGAAGTAGCAGCAAGGAGCAAGAAGCCTCAACAGAAGAAGACTTCAAGATAAAAAACGGAAAATGAAGTAGATAGAATGTTTGGGAAAAGAAAGAAGAAGTAAAATAAAGAGATAAAAAAGAGACCAGCGCTCCAAACAGCAGCCCCGTCTAAAAACGAAGGAACCCAGTTCTGGTTGTTGGAGGTCGCAATGTTTATACAGCAAGGCAAGTGCTCTATCTTGTTACTCTGGCCAATAAACGGCAAACAAAACCAAGCATGCGACTACAGCTTAGCTTTCTCGTCCTTTTGCTCGTCTTTATTTGTCCTCCTTAGGGGAAAGTAGGTCTGTCCACACCTCAAAATGAACAGTTGGGTAAATTGATGTCGACTGGATATCCACGAAAGAGAGGAAAAGAGAGAAATGGCCGAGGCTTGAGCTCCTTCCCTTGCTCTTAGCGCCTCGGCTCAAGCAGGGCCAGCCCAAGCTTTTGCTCAGTTGTATTGCTTTGCTTGCTACTTGTGGTTGTTGCACCACAGCTTATCTTGCTCCAAAACCAGATACTAAGAAAAAAAGACCACGGTTAGCCCCAAATATTGGAGCCAGGGCAAAAAATATATATATAAAATAAACGGAAAGCAAGGACCTAAAATAAGCAAGCCATTTTGTCTACAACTGGTAATGGTTATGCCTCGGTAAAAGCTCCAGAAGCCAGCAAATTTGCCATTGCAGATGCAAATCCCTACGCGAGCGAATCAGAGTCGTATTGCAGCCAGTTTTTTGCGACTGAATGTAACCACATACGAGTTTCTGTATGAGAGCTATGCAAGGTGACAGGTATACGTAAGATGTATGAACCCGAGTATATCTGTATATCAATCAGCTTGAAGAGATGAGGCAAAAAACGCTTGGATCTGCGAATCTGCTGGCTCGGCGGAAACGAACGCTGCGATCGTCTGTATCACAGGCAGAGCGGAATGAGATGTAGCTTTTCCCTTCCTGTGCGTTAGTAGGACGTTCTTTGCATATTTGAGAGGAACAAACGAACGCCACCTTGATACCAAAATGACAAATGCCGGTTATAAAGATTTTAATTTGGGACTTCACTTGTCTGTCGATACCCATCGTTTCTTTCGTTATACCTAGAGCATCATATATACATAGTGTTTCTTCCAATTCTTTGCGTACTTTCATATCACAGAGTCTCTCCCTAGTATCTCGGCCCGTTATTCTTCACGTTCATCCGGTAGATAGACTCTAGCGCTAAGATGTTTCCCCAGATTTCATGTACGATATAAAGAAAAAAAACAAGAACAAGTTAGGTTAGTTAGTCAGCTTAGTTGAGTCAAGTAACGAACTAACTAATAAATAGCCGATAGCAAAGTACATTAGGTGTATACTCACATGTTTCTGAAACCGACAAGGTTTTCTATATTCTCTATCTTTTTTCGCATTAAGACATGACAGGATACTTCAAGTTCCGATGTTTCAGAAGCCATCGTGGTATCGTCTCATATCTTCTGGGTACCAAGATAGTACCCAGGGAGTTTGCCATTGGCTCTGACAGCTCTCAACCCATAAATTGAATTAGACAGAGTATGATATAAAGCATTGTTGGCAGCTCATCCAGTCTTTTCACTTCGTAGTCTACTTTTGTTCATTTTGGCTTCAATTCCGCGTGAACAACACCATATTCCACAGCGTCGTCTTTGCTACGACTCCAAGCAAGCTGGCCTTCTTTCTTCTCGTTCTCTGTTATATATTCTTTGTGTCATTCTCTCTTTAACCGCTAACATGGGCTCGCCGGTCGTCTCCATGATCATTCGGGGTCTCCAAGCTACCATCGCACTTGTAGTCTTGATTCTCTCTATCCTCGGTTCGTAAATTCTCGCTTTTCTCCAATCAGTATGTCTGGGTTAGGGTTAACACATACATCTGTCACTCATCACTAGTCTCGCAATACTACAATACACAGACCAAGTTCTCAGCACCGTCGCAGGTCAACTTCTTGATCTTTGTGCCGCTGTTTTCGTTTATCTCACTTGTATATATCGCCGTTATACCTCGTGTAGCACCGCAAGGTTAGTTGACCCAAGGCATGTCATGGCATCGAACGAACACTCTTTAACCCTCGTGTGACAGTGTTATATCCATG
>RMBW01000187.1:0-36274 GCA_004009845.1 Davidsoniella eucalypti | reverse complement strand
TTGTTCTTGATAATTTAAAGCAAGTTGTGCGGAGCCGGCATGTCGTCTTATGGTTCTCTTAATCGCTGAACCATGTTATCAATTCTTCACCCTGCCTTTTCTTCTTCTTTTTTTTTTCTGTACTGTACTGAGTTCTTCCAATCATGATTAGCTTTAGGCGCCAGGACTAAAATCCCCTTTGCGACAATGGTTCTGACTTCTGACTTGGATGGGGGGCTGACCCAACAACTTGCACCTTGTGACAACCAGAAGGAATGTGTGTATAAGAAAGGTAAAGTAAATCTTGTATACTAAGACATGTTGAACACCAGGACATGGCTTTTTTTCTCTTCTTTTTCGTTGTCTATTTGCAACCCTCCTGTGTTTCTCTAGTTCTAGATTGAAACGTCGAGGTCTGTGAGTGATAAGCAGCTGATTTTATGAGATCCAAGGAAACAATGCTGACATTAGAATTAGTAGTGTTAGTAAGATAGGTTGGTTCCTTTTGATGAGCCATCATGGATGCCGAGGGGCGTTTCAAACATCGTGGGATTTATTGTTGTATGTAACCCTGGTTAGTAAGTGCGTTAGTTTCACATTTGTCGAGCTCCTCTTACTGGGATGTGAGCTTCCAAGTAGGGTTTACTGTAGCTGTGTATCTTTTCTTCTTCCCTTGACCGATAATTCTGTACATTACATACCACTCAGTATATTTATCTATTTGTATCTGTATAGCTACTACTTTCAGCCTCAACTGTGCTACGACCTATCATAAGTTTGTCTTGATCTTTGAAAGTTATGGAAAGCTTCCGAAGGCCGCTGTTCGGTTCATCGGAGACTTTTTTTTCTTTTCTAGTTTGAAAAGAAGACCGGTTCATGCATTATTGATTGACTCTTGATTATCATGGCATGGCTGGTAGAGGCTGAATTTAGATAGTGTGTTCTGGGAATACATCAGTGACGTTTCGTCGTACCAATGGAAGTTAGTTCAAAGCTTCTCGCTTATTAGACCAAAGTGATTGGCCACTATATGCAATGCCAGGTCCGGTGCTAACGGAAAGCCGGAATTGTTGGTGATAGAAATCAAGGGTTCCGATAATAGATTGTTGGCTGTTGGTCGAGAATCATACATGCATATACATATACATATGTAGTTATATGTAAAGCCATATATCGGCCTCTAGCGCTGGCCATGTTTATGCTCGAAGTTTAATATCGAGATCCTGGTGGCCACTATTGTCATACCGAGCTTTTCGAATACTGTTTTGGCACCTTGGAACCATGGCATGGAGTTCTTTTTTTCGTAGTGATTTGCAAAGAGATCGAAAATGCTGTTTTTTTAATCCCCCTGGTTTAACTACCCCTCTTTCATAACCAAGCCGTCTTTCCTACATGCACACGTTTTAGCTAAACTAAGATTGTACATGTACATATGTACATCGAAGTATGTAATTCTGAAGCCACAAGATTGTCGAGGAACCTATGCAGGTCGAGACTCTTTTCAAACAAAAGATCGTCATGCTAATCTTGCGGCACAATGAACGCTGATCCGTGAGCTATAAGCACGCTGGTAGCTCTCAGCGATGTACTTCTTCGTTGGCGACTGAAATAATAGGACGTGGTAGTTTGATAGTTTGTACTGTCGCTTCGTTTCGTGAAAATACGATATACATACATACTTGCCACTGATTATAGTGCCCAGTCAGTGTTACAGCGCTCAAGCCTATTAGTACGAGCAAAGTTGGGCTTCGATCCAAGGTAGCCATCACGCTAACCAAGCCAAGAATTGGCCGCCCTTTGTTTAACATTCGGAACTAGGCCTGTCGACATATATAATTAGTTGTAGCTTGCTTCTAGAATACTGCCTCGCCAGATAGCATATACCGGCCAGCACACCACACAGATACATCGTTTGTTTTGTTTGGCGCACTGCTAGTTTGAGCGCTTGTGTGTGGCTTGCTGAGCCCTGAGTATTCATTCGAGAAGACCAATGTTTATTTTAGACCCGTCCTCCCTAGAGTCCGTGTTTCTTCCCTTCTAATATGCATAGGATTACACCCTGCTAGCAATATCCCTGTATCAATTGCACTGGCCCTCCGTACCTCCAGCCGTGCTGTATCATTGGAAAATATCAAGAGGCCAAAGAAGGTTGAGTGACAATACCAGAGCCGTCGAAGATTACACCCTGGCTTTTATCAAGACCTTTCGCCGTTTATGCTACGATTGTGCCTCTAGGGTAGCTGTAGACATGCTACATAGTTGATTGCTAGTGTTTCTACAGATTGGCTATTCTGCTCTGGGCCAGCATGTTTGAGCCATTGCTAACACCCCCAGCCGTTGAATGTTGACTAGCTCATGGGCTCTGGTGGTCTTGACTTGGTATACTCTGCTTATGATACCGATATCAGGGAATGGCTGAGCTTAAGAGTGGTCCTGGCCTGCAGACTTGAACTTGCACTAGCAGTAGTGATTATACAGATACTTTCAAGACTGTCTTTCTTGATACTGACTGTTTAAACCCATGTTCCTGACTGATTAATGCCTGCAACTGTAGGTTTCCCAATCCATATATGCAGCCGCCCGCACATCGCATACATATAGTAGTATGCTGCCATTGCTACCGTTTTCGCCGTCAATAGAGCAGACATAGCTAAGAAGAAGAACACACTAGCTCTAGCTTCATAGGGAGTCCTCCGTGATTTCATCTGAAGTTGTCCGGTAGCAATGCCCCATAGGTGCATCCTGAACGCAAGAACAGACAGGACGTTGTGACGTTCGGAATACACTAATACTGGCTTGGTGAAGCGTGAAATGTGGCTTTGGGACGAGCTTCTACTGGCCCTCTCGGTCCTTTAATGTAGTTCGTAGGAGTAGAAGGTATCTTCGACAGCAAAATTAATAGCTGCCCTGTTTCATCTTTCATGGCAATGCCGTCTTGTTGTTTGGCGGCCGTGGTCACTGACCTGCAACAATTAGACAGCCTTCTTAGAATCATAGACATTACCCCAAGAGCTTTTTTTCTATGCCTAACGAGTCCTACCAGAAGGGCCCGAGCACACCAGAAATCAGTACTATCTACCGCTTACCAACATAGCCTGTATTAAAGCGTTGGATGTGCTTTATTGCACATAGATATCTGCATACTGGTCGTGGTGCTTGCCGTAACGGAGATTGTTAAAAGATGCATGATCACATGATTTTCTGTGTCTTCAGCAAGTATACAATGTCTTTGTCTTTGTGAATGATTGGTGGCGACTTCTTTCTATGGCTTGGCTAGGGAAAGCACCCCTCATTCGGCAAAGGGCTCCCAAGCTCCTGTGATAAGTAAGCAAAACAGCAAGTAGTACAGCTTCAATAATGCCCGTTTGGGCTGTCTATCCACGCTAATCGTTAGGCCAGGTCAGCAAGCCTGTTTTGGAAATCGGCATTTTAAGCTCGGAAACTTCCCCTCTTCATCCGCTCGAGAACTGGCGACGCATTGTGAATTGTTTACATTTCCTCCTTGTTTATACTCTGCACTGTTGGTTTTTTTTAGTACCTTGTGACAAGTTGTCTGTTTATCTGTAAGTAATTATCATAATTGTTAGAACTGGCTCTATGGTAGCCGCTTGCACTAGTTCCATCACTTTCTACTTTCTACCACTTAACCAACGGCCAACCCCCCTATCGTGTCGTGCTCTCCACCTTCGATTCCTCACCCGAGGCGTCTCCTCCTCCTTCAATTCCCCTCTGTATCTTTTGTAGATTGTACTTTCTGTACTAGACCTAGCTTTGTAGAAGCTGTGCTTACTACTCTGTTTCTGCTAGCTTGCTAGTCTTACTAGGCCTTGCGTGCGCCGTGGCCCCCCTCCCTTCTTGACCCTAGCTTGAGGGTGGGCTGTCGGTTGGTTAGATGGGATCAGACTCTGAAAGCTTCTTCCTCCGCTATCTAAATGACCAGAGCAGAATCGAGTTTGAGTTGTCATCTTGCTATCAGTTTTACTCCAAGAGGATATCCACAGTATAAAGCTTGATTTACTAACCGATACCTACTGCCGTAGATTCTCGTTTCTTTGGTCTATTCGACTATATCTAAAATTATACTATATCTTTTCCCTTTGGTTGCTTGACTCCGTTCAACAATCAATCGAACCGGGCCACTCATGCAAAACGAAACGAAATAAAACAAAACTCTAAGCCTACGCTACGCTTTGCTGCGCTACTACAGCGCCCAAACGCCAGACAGAGCCGATTCCACTTTTTTGTAGAGCTCTGATCCCTTAGCCTAGCCTAGCCCGGCCCAGCCCAAACAAACACTCTTGCTTTCCTTCGCTCACAGACATACACTTAAAGCTCGACCGCTTTTCCTTCTTTATTTATCTTGCGGCTTCTGGTCTTCTTTCTCTCGAAGCTTCCTTTTTATCTTTTTCTTTCTTCTCCATTTTATTCGTGCATTTCTTTTCCGTCCCTTTTCTTTCCCGCTTGTCTTTTTCTTTTTCCTTCTCGGCAGGCTTCCCGAGAAATCATCAGCCCGACATGTCTCGTTCCAACGCTCCCAATGCCCAGGGCTCCCGCAAGATCTCTTTCAACGTCAGCGAGCAGTACGATATCCAGGATGTCGTTGGCGAGGGTGCCTATGGTGTTGTTTGGTAAGTTGATGGCCCTCTATCGCCCTATCACGGCTACATGCGCTAACCAGTGATTTCGAAACTGCATAGCTCCGCCGTTCACAAGCCCTCTAGCCAAAAGGTCGCCATCAAGAAGATTACCCCCTTCGATCACTCCATGTTCTGCCTGAGAACTCTTCGTGAGATGAAGCTGCTACGCTACTTCAACCACGAGAACATCATTTCTATCCTGGATATCCAGAAGCCACGGAGCTATGATTCCTTCAACGAAGTGTACCTGATTCAGGTAAGACAAGCAACCAATCTATGCTGCAACGAAGTTGCCCCCTCTCTAGCCCGGCAAGGGAAATCTGCATGTCTTGCTTTCTTTGCCAGGCGTTCCTTATGAGTTCATAACGATGGCCTTTGCGCCGCGTCTGCCGACAATGTCACTAACTATTGGCCTTGTTTCTCTCGTTTTATAGGAGCTCATGGAGACCGATATGCACCGTGTTATCCGTACCCAGGATCTATCCGATGATCACTGCCAGTACTTTATCTACCAGACTCTCCGTGCGCTAAAGGCCATGCACTCCGCCAATGTCCTCCACCGTGATCTGAAACCATCCAACCTGCTTCTGAACGCCAACTGCGATCTGAAGGTTTGCGATTTCGGTCTCGCCCGTTCAGCCGCCTCCCAGGAAGACAACTCGGGTTTCATGACAGAATACGTCGCTACCCGTTGGTATCGTGCCCCCGAGATTATGCTTACCTTCAAGGAATACACCAAGGCCATTGACGTGTGGTCTGTTGGCTGTATCTTGGCAGAGATGCTGAGCGGCAAGCCTCTGTTCCCCGGAAAGGATTGTAAGTAATTGTCTATGAACCGAATAATCAAGATCATTGTTGCTAACTATGTCTACTTCAGACCACCATCAACTTACCTTGATTTTGGACGTTCTGGGTACCCCTACTATGGAAGATTACTACGGCATCAAGTCGCGCCGTGCCCGCGAGTACATTCGGTCTTTGCCTTTCAAGAAGAAGGTTCCTTTCCGGACCCTGTTCCCCAAGTCGTCGGATTTGGCTCTTGACCTGCTCGAGAAGCTGTTGGCATTCAACCCCGTTAAGCGTATCACCGTCGAGGAGGCCCTTAAGCACCCATACCTAGAGCCCTACCACGACCCCGAAGATGAACCAACTGCTCCCCCGATTCCCGAGGAGTTCTTCGACTTTGACAAGCACAAGGATAACCTAACCAAGGAACAACTAAAGCAGCTGATCTACCAAGAGATCATGCGGTAGACGCAGGACTTCAGAGGGGAGAAGCTTGATTTTTACGTTAAGAGAATTTAATTGGATATACAAGCGTGTATTGGGTGCTTAGATCAGTCGTATTGGGACGGAAATACACCATCAAACCAAGCATCATATTTTTTGTTTTATTTAGACGAGGGAGATATTTTGTTTTCTTCTTCAAAAGATACCTAGTAATGAAGACGGACATACACATCTGCTTTCCACAACATTAAAAAAAACATAGTTTTCAAATTCGTACTGGCCATGCTAGTGACTTGAAAGGGTTGGTAAAGTAAAAGAAAGACGACATAATATTTTTATTTGGGGGTATTTTGAAAGTAGACATGTCTGTCAATGCGATTACGTACTATCGAGACAGCAGATATATGGCATTGGTATATATAGTGTGAAGCAAAGAACTCTTCTCGAAATACTAGAAACTATAAGAAACAACCTCTACATTCTGAAGTAGGGGTTGTACTTGTCAGTTGTGTCTGACTTGGGTATATATACCTGTCATATAATAAGACGAAAAAGAAGAGGAAAGAAAAAAAAAGAAAACGCCATGAACACTAGCTATGGGCTTTGAACCCATTGATCAAAAACCCCATTCTTGGGATATCGTAACGAGAAAGAAAATAGAACATGTCAAAGAATCAAGCCAAGAAACGAAACAACGGAATAGACCGTCGTTGTGTGTTGTAGTGGTACCACTTCATTCACTATGCACCAACAACCCAGAGCTCTAGCCCGACGATGCTAAACTTCTCGCCTTCATCTGAAAGAGCCTCGTTTCCGAATGTATCGCACGACGAACTATGACCGCGTTCGAGAGAGCTATCGATCCATAGACCGTAGTGGCCACCGCCAGCACCCAAGCTCAAGAACCCAGCTTCGCAGTTGATACAATAATCGTTCTCGCCACTGTATGGGAATGCTTTGAAACGAAGAGATTCGAATGGATCGGGAGTAATAGATGATGCGGTGGCGGTGGAAGATGTTGGTCGTGTGGAGTTGATGGTAGTACTTCGTGAGGCATTAGTAGTGTCTGCTGATGGCGGTGGGGGTAAAGGCGCAAGAATAGAGGCGCGCCAGAGGAAGCATTCGCCGTTGCCGAAATATGAGGGCGCCGGGCGTGGGAATTCGTTGAGATAGCCACCGAACGTCTGTAGAGGGATATTGATTAGTTCAAGTGTCTATCATATCTAGAATATCGCTTAAGTATCTCGACAGGCATGTATGTTCCTGTAGAGAAATAAACCTCACAACAGGTTCGAGGTCATAGTCGGATTGTGGTTTATAACTTACACCTCCATCGCTATCGTGTACCACCAAGACAAACCCCACGCGCTGTCCTTCGAATTCTCTTGCTTTGTTATAGAGCGTGGCCAGACTTGCGCCATCCTGTTCCAGGCTATACACCATGCGCCAAGCGTCCGCCAGCTTCAAGCGCTCTGGCACCATGATGCGGATTTCCTCTGCCAGCGCCACACTTAGCAGCCTCGCACTGGGCGGCGTCGAAGCTTTGTATCCATACAGAGCTATCGGGTCTAATGGCGGCGGGCGAAACGGCGAAATCACACGCCGAGGTGGTTGTCGTGAGCCCCCACCGCCATAGGAAGATGTGGAGTTACTATTTCTATTGTTGTTTCGGGGGGGCAAGGCATGGCGCGCTGTCGGTGGAAAGGTTGCGCTAGTGCCGAAGGAAGGCGCTGTAGGCGAGGCATATGCACTAGAGCTAGGCGACGATCGGCGCAGCACGGAAGATGACGACGAGGAGAGGCTCCGCGACGGTGAGCCGTTGGGATGCGTAGGATCTTGCGAGAAGCGTCGTAGGAGCTCCCACATGGTAGATAAAGTTGACGGGATCTTCGGTATATAGAGTGAAGGAGGTTGAAGTTTGAAGCCGGAGTCGTCGGAGAGACCTTCTTTTGGCTAATTTACGGAGGCGGTCGGTGAAAGGCTTCTTCCGGTTGTCTGTCAAGCTAGGTGGGGTTGGTCGAAGTTTATCCCGCGGAGAGGGCGGGGCGGAAAAGATGATACGAGGCGTAGAAATAAAGGTTATAGCCGGAAGCGATAGGGTTTGGTTAGAATAAATCAGGTTACAGATTCTGCTTTATTAAGACAGATGCTCGAATTTCTAGACACTTTCGGTGTTCTTTGTGATGGAGTTATTGATTTGCCTTGTCCAATCTGCGATGAAATAGAACAGCTGCAAGCTTGTAGTTTTGGGTTTGGCCGGTATTCTATGCGGAAGCTTTGAGAAAACAGCGTCAGCGCTAAGTCCGAGTGGGCAGAATTAAACTAAACACAGTTTGCGTTTAGTATTGTTATTATTTGGCTAATTGAGCTCTCTTTTTATGTAGCGGTCGGCATTTTGTAGGTATCTGTAGATGGATTGAATATATTAGACAAATAGACTTTACTAGCGGTATATTGATTGTGGGCAGAAAACGATGTAGCAGCAAGAAGAGAGAATAAAAAAGAGGAGGAAAATGGCTAAGAAAGCGGTGAAAGAAATGTTGGTAGTAGATCTGCAACAACTCTCAAAAGAACGGATGATTACTTTGTGCATTGATTTTATAAGTGTATTAGAAATGATGTCGCTATATTTGTACATACTAGTTAGTCGTTATTTCTTCAGCGCCTATTTTAGATCACCAAAATCAAGGCTTTGTCAGAAAATAATGACCAAAAATAGTTGTACACCAGAACTAAAAAATACCGAAACGGCTTTTACCGGCAGAAACAAAGAGCCATTGACAACAAGAGAGTAAGTGAACCAGTCAATGGAGCAGTTATCAAAGCTACCGGCTATGTCTAAAACTGCCAGCACAAACCGTTGATTCATGATGGAAAACCTGGATGTTTCAATGCCAAGTCACAGTCACAGCCAATCCAACAAGAAATCTGGCCTGTATCAACGAATAGAATATACATCATTTGCCCACACCAGGATTCGTTTGCGACCGCCTCGGTCTCATGTGTGACTAAACCAGCCCAACCAGGAAAACAAATGGCCTAATGGCGTTGTTTCAGTTGGGTCTAGATCATGATATAAACTACGTGACAATACGAAAACCTCCTGTCAAGTATGTATTATTGGCCAAGTTTCATTTTAAAACTGTTTGTTTATTGAGCCGTTTCTACGTTTCTTGCAATATGACCAGTAGAGTGCATGTAAGTATACCTCCATATAGGCTACACATGTATCATTATTTGACACTATTGGACCTCATGCTTGGCCATGTGTTCTACTATGCCACTATAAACCCCTGTTGGACTAGGCTTAGCAGCACTCACATGCGGTTCATACCCAAAGTTATCTACGAGATGTGCTCGTGTCGTCGGTCCAATTGTAGCCACTAATATACGCGGATCTGCCTGGCCCGGAACATATCTACCATCAAGACCGAGGGCATTCATACTGCGTAGTAGACCATCACAGCCCGTGGGTGAAAACACAACAACCCAGATAACTTTGACAGGCACATCTTGATGCTGAGTGTATCTCTTCAGTATGGCCTTCATATCGCTCTCAAACGATGCCATTTCGCAGGTCCCATAGACGACCAATTCATCGACGCCAATGCGTTGGTTGGCGGGGAGCGCAGGGTTCATCAGAGTTTTTGGGATGATATCGCGACGCTGTTCGCCGACGGAAAACAGAAGACTGGGAAGTATCTCGCGCTCGGGATACCATGTGCGATAGTGCTCCAACATGTATTTAGATAAGGCCTCGCCATTGCCAGTCTCCTCACCAAATATTTGGAATGAAGCACCGGGCTCTGCTGACGCCGCAAGCGCACGGGTCGTGGCAGGGCCGACGCTATAAAATGGGACATCACTCAGGCCAACGGGCCAAGAGCTCCCGTGTTCTATGGTTATATCATTAGCGAATGTACAAACATATAGTCTTTTGGTGACGTAGGGTGAAACAATACACCAATATCAAGGTAGAAACAAGTAGGGTGTAGTGCCATAGAAAACAACGCAGATCAAAATGAGTGACACGCCGAATATAGAATGGTTCGTACCCTTACGTCCCTCTGCCAAAACATGACCGAACGCTTCAACAGCTCGCTGAGAAGTAAAGATAAGGCCGCCATACTTGCAATTTATATTACTTCCAATGCTCCCCTCCCGTAACAGGTTGGCCAACTTCATGATCCCATCGTCGTCAAAACGGTGCTGCAAGACCGGAACAAAATGGGGGTCGAAATGGTAGCCTGATGTTTTGGGGGTATCCGGTAAAGATGGCGAAGAGTCGAAGAGGTCCTGGTAGGCGTCGGTGGGAGTTGATGCAGTCTTTAGGAGTAAGACGGGGATCTTGTCAGGATCATTGGCCTGAGAAGGTGTGAGAGTGGTCATTTTTTAGAGGTGTTTTGTTCGATTCAAGGAATAAGAGACACTCAGAATTCTATCACGCCCCGTGAAATATACAAAGTGATGTTTGCTCAAGATTCAGAGCGTGTCTAGGGTATTGTTTGTGATACCAAAGAGTGTAGAGTAATGCAAGACACAGCACTATTAGGAATCTTAAGTCAGCTAGTAGATATAGATACCAAACGCAACGAAGACATCAACAAACTTGATTTCTTTATCGTTTCGTCAATTGATATAAACCGCAGGGACAACTTTCCTTTAGTTCATAGTTCTTCATTCATAAAATTCCAATACAACTAACTTATGAAATCCAAAGTGACCTCATTTCTGGGTGGGCCTGATTAGGTAAGAGCGGTAAAACTACGCTAGAATATTTCATGGTAAAAAGAAGAGCTTAGAGCATTCCCAGTGCGTTACATTGATCTCGCTGACCAATCAACAAAACGAAGACACCTACAATTCTTGACATCAAGTAAAGACCGAGCTATCATCATTACACGACACTATATCTGGTTCATTGTCTTTTTTCTCTATTAGTTATCTTGCTCTATCTCATTGCCCTATAGTCTTTTCTGGTCAACTCCAAATCTAACAGTCCACAACATCCCACGAAGCTATAGTGCTTTAATATCACGGAAGATTGTTTGGTATTATATCGGAAAATTCACACTCTCTTTCTCTCATATATCACAGTTTGGCACTACGACAACCCTTCAGTAACACAACCCTATCATTTCATAAGGGCGGACCAATATCAAAAAAAACAAGACTGAAAGTATCAGGAAATAGGACAAATCACTAAATCCAAGATATTCTTCCCCCCTGCGAGATTATCCGTCAACAGTTGGTCTAACATCAAGCTCACATTATGGCTTCCGAAAGCGACAACAACAATTCACAGACCCAGCAGCAAGATTCGGCACAAGCCAGTGCTATGCCTGCAACAGCCGCTGCTGTCGTCAGTCCTAACACTCCCAAGAAGTTCCCCAAGGGTGTTGTGTTAGGCAAGGACGGTAAACCGTAAGTTGGATTTTGTCCTGACCCCCCCCCCCGTTCGTTCGTTGAAGCTAGTTCATTTTCCACATATTTTCCGCAAATCATGACGCATATAAGCCGGAATAATATCGTGAAAGAAATATGCTTTACTAGATAGGCCCTTTGTATCTTTTCTTCGCCAACATATGGATTCTTGCTTCATCAATTTTCGGAAGTATATCTGGCCCATCTTCTTCCGTTACTGGTATTATATCACAAGCCAAAGAGTCACTAACACTGTCTAGTTGTCGTTCGTGCACATCGTTTGCCTCATGGGCATCACAAACAAAGTCAACCCTAAAGTTGACTGATGCACCCAAAGCTGTCACTAAAGACTGTCCCCCTGACGTCGAGGTTCTAGGAAGATCATCGTGGACACTTCTTCACTCGATCGCCGCAACGTATCCCGAGCGTCCCTCGCCAGACGAAAAGAACGACTTGCTATCCTTTGTAAAGCTCTTCTCTAAGCTGTACCCGTGCTGGGTTTGCGCGGAGGACTTCCAGACTTATATTGCCCGAGATTCACCCCGGGTTGAGAGCCGCTCTGACTTTGGTAATTGGTTGTGTGGTGCGCACAATGAAGTTAATACCAAGTTGGGTAAGCCGGTGTTCGATTGCTCCAAGTGGGAGGAGCGTTGGCGGACTGGTTGGAAGGACGGACGGTGTGACTAAGTACAGATATGAAATACAGTTCAACTAGTAGTGTCGCCGGTATATATGAGTGGTCGCTATGATCGATCATAAATACAATGCGAACTTTCTACGACTTTATCCATTGTCTTATCCGCCGTCCCCTTTTAGATATCACCTTGTACAACATTTGTCTCTATATATCATGATGTATTGAATTTATAATCTCATCTCAAATATTTCTGTGAATGTTTACACATGTATCATCAGTAGATGTGCATATAGTACCCATTTAAAATCTTGGATTGGCTATTACAGTGTTTATCAACTTAGTCACAGTCATGGAGATATGGCTGTACACGGCTAGTATGCTACCTCATCACTGTGTTGGATCAAGCACGCCCTTTAGATGTCACCAAAGACAGGCATATTATGATCACCCGGGATTCTCCATGCAGATGTGCAGTGAAAATCTGAAAAATATGAAGCTCTCGATTGCCGATGGCACGTACGTTACTCGATCATTCGATGCAATACTTACAGATATAGCATGACATTCAAAGAAGGGGCATGCCCTTTAAATACAGCTACTATGTATATGTATGCATATTCTCAAGGCAGGGGGTGGATGTCAACAAGAAAGTAGGGGACACTGTCCATGGAGAAGAAAAAGAGCCGCAAGTTTGCATGGTGTGACTTTTTTGTTTGAAATGAAATGCCGACATCATTAATAAAATTCGAGAATATATGTATTGAATAGGTCAAAAGTATACAATGAGCCGCAATCACACCTACATTTGGTCTACTAACTGCGTATTTCAGTCAAGCAGCAGCAACATTTTAAATATTATTCACTAATTGTGGAGTCAGATGTTATAGACGGTATCGCTAGTGTTCAGTAGCTCTGATAAGAATAAAAACTATGACGAAAGATTAAGAAGAGAGAACATAGATAGCTAGCTCTTAGCGTCACTATTCTCTGGGCCAATAATAGAGCATGGTCGAAGCTCATGGTTACGATAAAGAGCCGGTTTTCTGGTCCTTGCGATTGAGGCTCTTTTTTTCTTTTTTCTCTCTTGTTTACGTAGAGGCTCAAGATCAGGCGAGGGGTCTTAGCTTCCTGCAGTGACGAAAATCACACGATATCAACGCCACTAAAATCCCTTTAAAGTGCGGGCTTTGCGTTAGTAATCAGCAGTGCAATCCCTTATTTTTGGTAGGGTCAACTAGCAAAACGGCAAGAAAAGGGAAATATGCGGCTTTGGTTCCTGGTTAAGCCGTACGCAATTCTGTCAAGTCGCAGATTGGGCCATGCAAATATCTTATGATCTTCTGACGAAGCACATCCAATGTCACAGTCGGCATAATTCTTAGATAGAACGCTCCAAGGAAAAAAAGCAGCCATAACTAGCACCGTGATGGCAGCAGGGTTTTATTCGTCTTATCGTCGCTCCCGGAAACACAATGCATAGTTATCAGCTGCTTTTTGTCCCTTTTTGCTATGCTGATACTTGTTTAATACAGACACACGTATTTAAACCGTGGATACGCCGAATGTCGGACCTGTGCCTTGTGATTCGGTGCTTTAGTGGATTTCGCCTGGCTACGATATAGCACACAGTCTACTTGAGGCTCGGATATTCCAGAGAAAGAGAAGAGAGAGAAGCCAGAGCAGACGAGGACACATGCCCGTTCGGGCCATCGGCTTGCTATGCTGCTTGACGAGCTTCTCTTGGTGGGCTATGGATAGCCTGCACTAAGAATATACAGATACAGTACTACTAGTGCCCAACGGAGTCTCGGCTTTTTACCGGGCATAACATAGCAAAACGAAAAGAGCCCTCGATTCTACATTCTGTGACAATGCAATAGAGAATGGCAATGGCCACAAAGCAGCTTCATCTACAAGGCGCAGACGATGCCGGCGCAGAGAAGTGAACACGAAGAGGCCCTCTTTCATGTATGAGATAGATCACATAATTCCCGGAGCAGAGCAGCAAAAAATCAGCTGTTGTAACGCAGTGCTGGCACAGTTTAGGCCCAGGCTTTCCGCCAATTCCCTTGAATGAATTCCGCTTGGTGTGTTACTACATACAAGGGGTGCCCTCGCTTAAGTCACTCACCTCATTTTATGAACTCACAGTCGACTCACCTCACCTCATCTCTATCTCAGTGTATATATGTATGTGCACCTCACCTCATTGCCTACCGTGCCATCGCAGGGCTCAGGGAGTTCCATCGGGAGCCTAGCCAGCGAGAGCCAAGGGGAATGGATAAGATGCATCCAGAGCAGAGCAGAGCAGATCTTGCTGCGTGCCATTTCAAGGGAATCGTCTAGCGGTGCATCGCCCACGGCCGGATGGGGGGGGTGCATCTGCAAGCATCACTCCATTCGCATCAATTGGGAAATCATGGAATTAGAGCGTCCAAAGAAGATGACAGGCCGCCCAGCAGCTACGAGACCCGTAGAAGCTGCTGAAGGAAGAGAGATGTAAAATAAACGTGTAAAGTGGTACTACGAGACGTTCCCTTGATAGAAACAAAAGAGGCAATCCACTATCTTCGCACGGCCGCTTTCTGGGTAGTCCAGGCTATAGGCTAGGCTAGCCCTGCGTGAGTTCCTAGCTCGAAAGTCGTTCGTTTTACTGGGACCACGCCAGAACGTAGCGAAGACCAGCCTAGGCCAGCAAACGAACGTACGTCCTCAAATCCATGGTCGCAGTCGATAGCATCAGTGAGTACTGAGTATTGTATTGTATTGTATTGTATTGTATTGTATTGTGTTGTGTTTTGCTGTGCTGAGCACTACGGAGCAGAACAAAAAATGGATTTTATTTTATTCTATTTTACTTTCTAGTTCTCTGGTATAGTTTCTCATCGACGTAATGCCGCCCACTTGCCCGTAGAATTGTCCCTCCTACAGATACGGCTCGGTATCATAGAATCCTCTTAGCCTCGCATTGTATAAAAGCCCCGAGGAGGTGCCTTGAAGTCTGGTGTTATTTCTTGCATTCTCGCCACTCACTTCTTCTAGTATTTCAAGACACCAACAGGCTCTTTCCTCTCTACTATTCTGTCTCTTTCACCTAACAGTCCAGATACTGATATAAAGCCCCCCTCCCCCCATTCCCCATCCCGACTTTGTCTATCTTGTTCTGCTTTGGTCGATCCATTCCAGAGCAATCATCCATCACCAACCAAACTCATCAGCAGCAGACACTCTTCTCCATCTTCACCATGGAAGCCTCGTTTGAAAACCCCGTCACCGTGGCCGAGTACCTCTTCACCCGCTTGAAGCAGCTTGGCATCAAGTCTGTTCACGGTCTGCCCGGTGACTACAACCTGCTGGCCCTCGACTACCTGCTAGAGTCCGGCCTCAAGTGGGTTGGCAACGTCAACGAACTGAACGCTGGTAAGTCCCATGCCATCTCTTTTGCACGACAGCTTCACCTACCTCTGTTTACGAGGTCTCTTTCCTCTTTGCCAGCCGGAGTTTCTCATTGGCTGCAAGCATGCAACTTTCTGTGTGCGGAAAGCGCTCCTTCCGGCTATCCCAACCAATATGCCCCCGCTTTTTTCGGTCCACCCATCTCGATCGGGTCGATCTCTTGCTGACTTGTCTCTCTGCCTTCTGTAGCCTACGCCGCCGATGGCTACGCCCGTGTTGCTGGCCTGTCGGCTCTCGTCACCACTTTCGGTGTCGGTGAGCTTTCTGCCATCAACGGTATTGCCGGTGCCTACTCCGAACACATCCCCATCGTCCACATCGTCGGCTGCCCGTCGACCATCTCGCAGCGCTCTAACCAGCTGCTGCATCACACTCTGGGCAATGGCGACTTCAAGGTCTTCGAGCACATGAACGCCCATGTCTCGTGCCACGTTGCTAACTTGACTGATGTCGTCTCTGCCCCTGCCGATATCGATCTGGCTCTGCGCCAATGTGTGCTTCTCTCTCGCCCCGTCTATATCATGCTCCCGACTGATCTAGTCGAGAAGAAGATCGACGGTGCTCGCCTCGACGTGGCCATTAGCACTGCTGAGCCTGTCAATGACGCCGACACGGAGAAGTACGTTGTTGAGGAGTGTCTCAAGTACATTCACCGCGCCCACAGACCCGTCATCCTAGTCGATGCTTGCGCTGTCCGCCACAACGTTCTCACCGAGGTCCACGACCTGCTCGAGGTTACCAAGTTCCCTGTCTTTGTCACTCCTATGGGCAAGTCTGCCGTCAACGAGACTCATCCTACTTACTGTGGTGTCTACGCCGGTGATGTCTCCAAGCCCCAGGTGAAGGAGCTTCTCGAGAGCTCTGATTTGATTCTATCCATCGGCTCTCTCAAGTCCGACTTCAACACTGCTGGCTTCTCTTACCGCACATCGCAGCTGCAGACTATCGACTTCCACAGCGACAGCGTTGTTGTCCGCTTCTCTCAGTACCCTGGTATCAGAATGAAGGCTGTTCTCCGCAAGATCATCGAGCATATTGATCCCTCTAAGATCTCGGCCACTTCTCTGCCCCCAGCTACTCCAGAACCCGAGGAGGAAGCCACTCAAGTCATCACTCAATCCTGGTTCTGGCCTCGCGTCAGCGGTTTCCTGAAGGAGAACGACGTCGTCATCACCGAGACCGGTACTGCCAACTTCGGTATCTGGGATACCAAGTTCCCCAAGGGCGTCAAGGCCCTCTCCCAGGTTCTCTGGGGCTCTATCGGTTGGGCTGGTGGTGCTATCCAGGGTGCGGCTCTGGCTGTCAAGGACTACGGCCTGCCTTCCCGCTCAATTCTGTTCATTGGAGACGGCTCCTTCCAGCTAACTGCCCAGGAGCTGAGTACCTGCATCAGACTGAACCTGAAGCCCATCATGTATGTATACCTCCTTCGCTACATCAATTTTCACAGTACGCTTTGCTAACACATCATCAATAGTTTCGTTATTTGCAACGACGGATACACCATCGAGCGTTACATCCACGGCGAGACTGCCACTTACAACGACGTCAACAACTGGCACTACAAGGACCTAGTCAAGGTCTTCTGCGGTACCGAAGACAACTCCAAGACCTACCAGATCAAGACTCGCGATGAGCTCGAGACTCTAGTAGCCGACGAAGAGTTCCAGGCTGCCAACGTTCTGCAGTTCGTTGAGATCTACATGCCCAAGATGGACGCTCCCCGTGCCATGATCATGATCGCCAGCGCCTCCGCCAAGAACAACTCTAGACTGGAGTAAAACCCCATTTTGCTCGTATTGTATTCCCGAACTAATTCTTAACAGTTCTTCTTGTTTGTTGCACTGCTCATAGGCGTTTGTTCTTAGAGGGTTTTGTTTTGTTTTATTCTGTTTGACTCATTCTTTGTTGTCTTTCTTCTCTTGTATTATGATTTGCAATGCTCTTTTTCTTTTCTTCACTCACAGCGTTACATTGTACCATTTACCACTACTAAACATCTTCAAAGCTCATGGTCAATGGAATAGTTTAGTCGCCACTAGAACTCTCTACTCACTCATTATCTTTCATTACAATTCTATTTTTCGGTCAACAGTTCTGATAAAATTACATATATAAATAACCCTAGCTTACAATATCACCGCTAAATGCACGTGATATATAAGATCCACTAAAATTTACTTTCATCTTGCGACAAGAACTTGTTCATCGCGAAACTTGACATTGTTTCTTGCGACCAATAAAATCTACGAAGTGCGATTCTCAGCACGTAACTTTTCTCCCATTTTTGTTTTGTTCTATTTTTGTTGGCAATTCTAGCATAAAGCAACCTTTGTCCTAGCGACATTTTCTCCTCTGTTCCAATAGTAGTAACAATAATGGGTGGCGGCGCTAAGAGAAAGAACGGCCCCAGCGACGGCCATGGTGGTTCGTCAAAGAAGAACAAGGTAAATCCCTCTCCTCTTATATTATATGATGTACTATTATCAGAACTGAAGTTCAAAGACTCATCAACAGCCAGTAAAACACCATCTAAACATGTTCGTATAGGGCTCACACCAGGGCAGGTGGCAGACGCCTCATCAAAAGGCCAAGATGGCGAACCTGGCCGTTATGGGCAACCGTGTAGATGCTGGAGACATCGGCATCTGGGTCACATGCCAGCGCAAGCTAGAGAGAAAGGCCATGAACGAAATGATCGCCATCTGCGACGAACTATGCGAAAAGCTCTATGGCATTGCGCCCCCCAAGGAGGAAGATGATGGGCCGGCCCAAGCCGCAAAGCCTACTGGCGAGGGCTCGGAAGAAGAAGAGGATGGCGATATCGAGCTTGCTATCAGAAAGGAACTTGAAGGCATGAAGCCCTCGCGCGACGCCAACGGCGTACCTAAGCCGCCAAAGAGGCCTACGCGCACTGCATTCCTGCCCGTCAACTTGTTCTGTGAATCTGTCTTTTTCATCCGCACATATAGCCCCGTTGATCCCGTCCAATTAGCACTGGCAATCTGCGAAGACGCACGTACTTGTAGCTCTCCGCGTGGGCGTAAGTCACGCTACGTCAACCGCTTGACGCCTGTTACTAGCACGGCCAAGGCGACGGAGACGTCACTAGTTAGTCTTTCGCGGCAGGTGTTCAAGCCGTTCTTCAAGATGAGACCGGAAGAGGAAAATGAGCAACACCAGGAACACCAAGAAGAAGGCGTAGAGGGAGAGAGCAAGGAAGGTGAATCGAAAGATATTGGCGATGAGGAAACACTAGTGGAAGACACCAAGGCGGAAGAGAAAGCTCCCGAAAATGCGGATGAGCCTATGGAGGAGTCTGCGCATACCGATCTGCCTGCGCACTCGGTAAGTAAAGTGATATCATCGGTTGCTTTTAGAGGCCTCTCGAAGCCGACTTTCCCTTTGTCCTCCTTGACAATATCTCTGCATGACAAAATGACTCAGCTAACTCTCGGGCTTCTGCCTAATTCTCATAGTATGCGATTCGTACTGCTAAGCGTAATCACAACACGCTATCTACTGATACTGTCATCAAGAGAGTCGCCAGCCAAATCAGCCTACCGCATAAAGTTAACCTGACCAAGCCAGACAAGATGGTACTGATCGAGTTGTTCCAGGTACGTATATCTCTCCAGGTCCCCCATCCACACACAATACCCAGAATAACATCTGTTATTGCCCAAAGCCCTCCAGCCCAATCCCTCCCATGCATCGACGTCATTACTTGTCGAGACTTTATATATGAAAAGGCTTCATCCCATGCATTACCAGAAAGGCAATGCCATCTCTTCGTTCGTCTAAAGGCAATCCGATTCCGAACCGATAGAGGAAGAAGTGCTTTGCATCACGTCGTATCACCTCGTGCTGTTTTGTCTCTCTCTCGCCTATCAATCACAAATTGGGTGTTTACTTGTCTTTTGACTTTACCCAACTACAAGCCATCTACCTCTAAGGAACCTGAAACGAACGAGTATACGTTTTCTTTTTCTTTTTTTTTTTGCCTTTTCCCTCTATCAGCCGAATTTATATCACCTTCAGGTCATATTATTTTCTTGCGCTAAGAGGTCGTTGTCGTCATCGTTCGTCGTGGCCACACACCCTCCATAAATTTTCTCGGTTATGCAAGCTCGCTTGATTCTTCCCTTTCTGGGATCTATGTTGCCTCGCTTACAGGAAGAAAAAAAACAAAAGTGCAAAACGTAGTCAAACTTGACGGACATGTGAGCAAAATAAAGAAAGACAG
This sequence comes from Davidsoniella eucalypti, assembly GCA_004009845.1. Classification (NCBI taxonomy): domain Eukaryota; kingdom Fungi; phylum Ascomycota; class Sordariomycetes; order Microascales; family Ceratocystidaceae; genus Davidsoniella; species Davidsoniella eucalypti. Next base: position 16,665 of record RMBW01000187.1, on the reverse strand, counting down.
AAGAAGGAAAAAGCACGTCCAACTATTATACAAGGACAAGGATATTTTCATACCACCAATATAAGAGAAAAAAGACGCCTCAACAACTATGATAGAGCTATCAGCAACCACAATCCTAGTCCACTACCGTTCTAGAATGGCATATAACTAACACTGTTTTCTCTATTTTTTTTTGTAGAACATCGCTGGTGTATCAGTGGTCGATGGCGCCGACTTTGAGCGTTTGAAGAAATTCAACCTGGACTCAATCTACAAGATGGCACTCGATGAGGCGGCAACCAACAGGAAAGCTGATAAAGAAGCCCAGTCTACGCCGGAAAGCCAGAAAAAGGAGGCTGTGGCTATGGCTGTGCCGGTGACTACCGCTGAGGAATAATAGGGGGGAAAGAATAATAAAAGTACACAAGAAGATGAGGAAGAAAAAGTAGCTACAAACTAAGAAAATATCCCCGGGAAAGTGTCACGGCAGAAAAAGAGGCGATGTAAAAATTCAAGATGGAAGCTTAAAAAAGGGTCGTGTTCTTTGTAGGTCCTTGGAGGCTTTTTGCCTTTGTAGAACTATCATAATGGTCAGTGAAGGCGGGACACGCATGCACTAGGAGGCGTTTTGTTGGCTGTTTATAAAAATATAACTTGGCCATATATATCTGTACTAGGCTTATAAACTTCTACCCGACGAGACCAAAAATATATTGCATGACAAGTTCTTCAATCGTTAAAAAGGGAGAATAAAACCAGGTGCCTATATGACTTGAATTTCAACATCACTTTCACTCATTCTATCCAACTTCGCCTTGTTCATGCTAGGGTGAATTCTCTTCTCTTTTTCTGTCATGTTTCCATCAAGCCAAGAAGAAGATAGGAATGAAAAACCAAGTGGGAAACCGGAAACGGGTAGCGGAGATACGGACAGAGACAGTAGGAGTCTACATGGCCACGTCAACCAATTCTCACATTTCATTGATGTCTCAAGAAATCGCAGGAAGATCAAGACAGCGCAATGCAGTCGGTTCCTTATATCCAACTTGATTTCTTTCGGGGGGAGGGAGAGGATAGGAGGTCAAATGAGCTCTCTAGTTACAGTTTCTAATGTGACCTATTCCTCCCTAGCATTTTATTCAGTGAACTACAGCAATATTTTCTTGGAAGCTATGCCTAAGGCCAGCGTCTATTTGGGGTTACATAACTTTATACAAATATATGCCTATAGTTATATAGGCTTGAGATTAGAAGTCCACTGCACATTCCAATAGAAAACATTTCAGCCAAAAGGCCCTAGTAAGTATAGTAGAAAACCAAGTACTTGATATAATTCGACAGGTATCGGTACTTTGAGACTCACAAGTCCATATTGTCGATGTACGCCCGTAACGATATGCATCTGCTAGTTATCTATCCCTAAAGAACACTAGTTTGCAATTCCAAATCACATGCCAGGAGCAAGAACAACAAATGTGGTCAGCTTCAAGATATCGATGAACATGCTGAACCCTCTCTCTCACACGCTCGGTCATCGATTAGCTTATCAGAAGTTGAATATATGAGACCTCGAAGAACAGTATGAAGTACGGAAAAATTGGATGTGTTTGTCTTGGGAAAATGCAAATTACACTACAACTCACACCATATTTGTATGTTGGAAATGCAAAGACTTTACCTCGGTCTATATTCTATAGCAAACTATATCTCATATATATATTACCCTAGTCATAGGCTATACAAACAATTATACTATAGCCAACATATCCAGCGATCAACAGATCCGACCAGTGTCTTATTTTAGGAGAGATCCCTTACTTGGTGATTGGTCTGAAAATGCTACGATCAAGAGAAACGATAAAAGTAAACGTAGACATGCAACGTTCCAGCAATCCAGATACGATCTAGTCGGCTAGACCCAGGATGATGGTGAGCCAAAGCATGGAATCATAGACTAGGAAGAAAAAAAGGGCAGAGTGCCAGGGCTATTGGAACGTGTTGGTGGCATCAGGTATCAGATCTGAATAATGATAACGAGGTAACAGGCGAGCTAGCAGGATAGGAGATGTACCCAGAAAAATAGATATGCCACCAACGCCGTGATTGGCAGGCTATAAGCATCGTAAAGGTGTGGCATCGGTTCGGATCAGATTATATGTACCGAAAATCCGGGTCAGAAGGAATGAGAGGGGTAAGAAAAGAAAAAAAAGGCCGGCATAGTTTGGACAATATCTATACATCTACCTCGTTCTAGGAGCCGAACGGGTCTAACTACGATAGTAGCAGTTTAACGAGAGATGTGCTCATACTCTCAAAGTTCCGTCCGTTGCTGTCTAGAAATTGCTCATAAGCGAGGGAATGGGGCGATAGAGTACTTCTAGTAGAGAATGTGTGAAGTAATGATATCATATTGAAATGTGATGCAAGAAATGACACGCTGAAAGATGTTCGTGGAAGATATAAACAATATTTCCATAATTGGTGTGCAAATTCAGCTTCCAGGTTGTGGCTTCACCTTTTGATACAAGCACATATGACTATCTGAACATGTAAGACGACCAACCCTTGTCTTCTCTTTGTTTATAATGCTGACTAAAAGATTTGGCAGATCGAGCAGAAAATTACTAAGGCATAGTTGTCGCAGTCAAATAGAAGAAAACATGGCCGGAGACTACTTAGTTTTTTTTTGTTCTCGAAGCGATGTATTTTGTATCTGGTATGACAAAGTCGTACTGTACTAAGATGATGGAAATAACGCTGATAAAATAAAATAACAATAACATGGCTTGCGTTGTATTTTTGGTCTGTGGTTATTCGGGGCTATTCCGCTTTGGGACATTTTTGCCGAGAAAGCAGGTGCCTTTTTTGGGGTTATTTGATCCTAGCGCAAGATAAAATAAGGAGATCCCGACTTATAAAGGCTTAGATTCTACGACTTTAATGACCAAGCTCAAGATAAATACTGTGGGCTAAGTAAAATCATGCTGTCTTTTTTAAAAAAAAAAAAATCATATTTATCAGGGTGGGAATGGAGCTCTTGATAGCTATGTAGCACCTCGGTATCCTAAGATACACAGCCTTGAACTAATACTAGACAACCTACTTCTCAACAGTGACAGGCCACTGAGATACAGAACATTTGCTATGGTTTCTTTATATGCTATTCCTGCGCATTTCAACTTCTAATCCTTTGTGGGAAAAACCACCTCTCGGGAACCTGTCTCAAAGCCTCCGAGCATTTTGTAGCCCCTCGTATCATAAACCCTCCTAGAACAGAAACGCCATGGAGACCATCCTTAGGGTTAAACAAGGCTGTTGATTGATGTCTTGTCTTGACGAAGCCACGTTGGGTGATGTAGCGATTTAGACGTTAGATATAATTAAATCAAATCAAATGGATGTTCCAAGACGTGATGGAATAATTTCAAACTTGCTTAACTTCTCTCTCAACCATTCATTCCACTTGCTATGTTGATTTCTAGCCATAAACCCTTGTCCTACCACTGCTTACCAGGATTATCTCCTCTTTGTTGGTTCTCTAGTGAGAGCGGAACAATACTGACAAGTGCGGAAAAGAAACCCAGCAAAAGCTAGGTAGCGTTGTCAAGGAGGGGGAATAACAAGCGATGTGGAAAATGGTCGAGCCATCTGTGCTGACTAGTAAAGTAGCCAATATAGCCGGAATATGAAAGAAAATCATACCGTTGCCTGAACCGAACGGCAGCCACTATCCTCTACTAATATCAATTATAAAAAATAAACAGTACCCTTTTTGGTGTGTTTATGAGCACATATTGTATCAATCGTACGTAGTTGTATCTAGTATTTGGCACCTAGTTACAGTATACTGGTCGACTTGCCCTGAGAATGAAACAATCACCCAGCTCATTCCAAAAGCTCGTTTTCCTCAACTAGGATACATGCCACTGGAACTGTGCTATTATTGATCAGTGACTACTATAGAACCTCTCGGAAATGAAATATGGACCTGTAGGCTTACATTTTCGTGGGAGAGGTCCATTGTGGTAACGGTATGCATAGCTGATGGTATTCACTTGTACAGATACTCTCTACACTGAATGAATTCTTACTACTAGCATAAATTATGTAATCTATGGATTCAACTTACGTCAACTATAACACTATGCCACGTCTCCTTGGTCTAGTGCCAAGAAAGTTGCACATCATGCTTTGACTTGTTACCTTCCATATATGATTCGGCCCAATTCCGCAGTATTCTTGTAATCTTCTTCCTAGGCTCGCCTAAGCGAAAAGAGACAATGAGATATATTTCTACCTTGTAGTAGAAAGCGGCTAGGCTCCGTTCTTCTGCAAGCGAGACTCCTGCATATTGTCACTAATAACATTTCTGCTAGTACTAACGACACGATATCTTGACAAGAACAAAGTCAAGGGGATGGAAGGGAATCAGGAGGGGCATATATAATGAGGCGTCCAGGTAAATGGTAGCAAAACCTGAGCCCGGACCGGAATGGCAGTTCAGGATCCGTATTATTGATACAGGGAAGTATATCAACGGGCCGCAGGAGAGAGTAAAAGCTTGGTATGGAAAGCATAGATGCTGGCCCAAAGTATTCTTGCAACTAGTCTACACTGATGAGAATAGACCTGCAACATAAACTAACAATAGGAATTCCAAGGCATAGGACTATACATAATCCTATTCGCTTGTTCGCGCCCTATTGCGTAGCACCAACCGTCTTTTTTGATTCTTTTCTTCTGTTTTCTCTTGCGTTAATGCACCACGCTCAAGCTTTTGATCACTAAGCTCGGGGCTTTTTTCGAACATGTGCTGTTTTTCTTAGATTCGTCGACGATACGATATAGCCGAACAATTCTAGAATGTAGAGTGAGCTTATACTATGCTTGGTAAAAACGCTTAGGGGATATTGCGAAGAATATGTATGCTAAACGGAAGCTGAAGTCGGGAATGTCAAAAAGCCAAAAAAAAAGACGCAAGAAGAGAACAAGGGATGTTCTTATTAGGGTACCGAGGAAGGCTTGATATGATCCATGGCGTTGGGTGCTTCGCTTGTATTCTGCCCGACTTATGGGAAAAGGAAAGCTGGCTAACCTCTTGGAAAACCGAGCCTAAGATGAATTATATAATCAGATTCAGCCATATGGAAGGCACTAGGCATGCATGTGATCGATAGGATTTGTGAACGCTATTTAGATATACAGATACGGAGTATGTACAGACACAAAGATTGGTGTTTCTTGTTTCCTTGTACGGGTTATTTCCGTCAGCATTAGTTCATGAAAGCTAGGAATGACTAACATGAAAGAGGATATAAGCACGTACATAAACATATACCAGAAAGTGCCATAAGCGCGGCTCTAGCGCAGTTTAGAGCTTTATGTTTAACGATTTAGTTAACTAGTTAGTCTTTTACTTATTTATTTTGGTACCCTAGAATCTTCTCGAGTTAGTGCTTGTTGTAGACGCAGAAAGGGAAGATGGGCTCGACCCATGAAGGTCTCAGTGAGCGCTGAACTGTTGTTTTGTGTTCTTCTTTAGTATGAAGTTGTCATCTGATACTGCGTTCAAACCATGGCCTCTGGGATTCCCATTCGTTATTCCCTTTTTTTCTCCTTGACATTGACGGCTAGCCGAAAGGGAGATAAACGCCAGGGCTTTAACGAGAAGATGGCGCTCTGTTAGAAAAAGAGTGGACTAGGATGCTTAACTACGCATGCCATCTTGCTCACTGAGGGCACATTCGTTAATACGTTTCTAGCAAAGGGCAAGGCCCAACCAAGCCTAAGCATACCAGTAGTATCTTGAGTGTTCTTAATGACACGACTAGCCATTGGTTAGACCACGCCGTGCTGTAATCATACTTATACCGGTATCGTTCGGCAGCCTGTTCTCTCAGCTTGGCTACAATACGCTCATTTTGTCTCCTTTGTCTCTTCTGACGTCTGAGAGTCAGGCTAAGAAAGTTTTACTTGTATCACTGTCACTGCTGCTGCTATTTCGAGACTGGATATTTACTTTTTGTCCGATTTGTCGTACCTTCCGTCGAGAGCGGCTTCCGACAGCAGCTTCCCGATCGTGTTCGTGCCTTCCGATTCAAGAACGAGGCTGCAATAGAACTCAACATCACATCTCTCGCTGTTTTCTCGCCTCAGCCCTCTTCGCCGTGGCTGATTGTTTGCCTTTGCGTTATGGTGCATCTTTGTTTTTTTCCTTGAGGCGTTCTTTGTGTGTCTGTTGCGCTGGCGGCTTTGTCTTGCTTTGATAAAACTCCGTGCTTGGAGAAGACACACTCTTTGTTGTGCTCTGCTTAACACGGGCCGCCTGCACCATATTATTGTCTTCTTGTTGGGCTACACTATACAGACCGTACGGGATAGACAGGCTCTCCGAACCGTTGCTCGAGGCTTCTTGCTTCCTGGGCTTGCCGTGCCGCATTCCTAAGCAAGTCGAGCGTCACGATTCGCCGTGAAGGTGCCAACCTTTGAGCACGATTGATGGCGGGCTAGGTGGCTAGATGACTGCTGCCAATAGACGTCACTCTGTCACCCCGCCACTTCGAATAGATAGATCCTGGAGTTTTTGTGTGCTTGTCCACAACCTGTGTGTTCTTCTGATAACGGCGCAATAAAGCTGCCCAGGCCGCCTGTTTGTTTGTACTGCCACTGGCGTATTTATACCTCCCCAGCTCATGGTAGCATAGAGGCACTTCTGGAGCTGCACAGTCCCAAGTTTACTACTCTCTTACACGATTGCGGCCAGTAGCTGCTGTCTGCCATAGAGACATCGGGCCTTGTCCTTGTCTCGATTGGGTCGGCCAAGAGTTTCCAATTTCTCACGTATCGATCGGCGTTCTAAATACTCTCTGTTCGAGCATACAGATACAAACATACCGGTAAGTGATTTGTTATAATTTCTCTCAGCCCCCTCCCCGACTCATCAAGTCATTCATGGCCACTAGGTGGTCATAGACGTCCCTATACAATGGTTTTGCACTCCCTTTCCTGCTTGCCCTACATCAGCCTACACCACTACTGGCTTTGCCATCACTTTCACTCTAGTTTGCCATGCTATATGCCGACTTGACCGAGCTGGTCTTGTCTACTAGGTAGGATTGGCTAGGCCTCGGGTCACTGCATCCGTGTCCACGTCGCCCTCTGTCACTATAGAAGTCTTGGTTGCAGTTGTAATTGTGCCAGCAGTATTAGCAGTATTAGCAATATAGCAGCAGAGGTTGTGGGAAACTATACAGCTCTGTGCTGCTGGCGAGTAACGTAGTTTAGCCGTTGCCATACAACATTTCAAACTGCCTTTTCCAAGTTTCATATTTTGAATAATAGTCCGGATTACCCGTCTGGCCGTCCTTTCTCACTTGTCCATTTCGACTGCCACCCTCTATAGACCGCTCCGAGCCTCGAATCCCGCTTTCCTCTTCTTCCCAGCGTTGTCTCTTCTTTAGCCTTGACCTTGATTGCAACCTGGCCTAGTCAAGACCCGCTCAGGCCTGATCCAAGTTACCGACTCGCTCGCTTATAAACATTTCGCGAAGTAGGCGTCGCTTCTACTGTTCCTCTACTGCTAAGACGGAGCTAAGAGCCCATTTGCTTCCCTACATTGCCATTCCAGACTAGTCCGTCGCTTGCTCACAATCCTCCTCTTGACCTCACCTTCATCCCATACCTATCCCATAATCAAGCGGCCTAAGAAAGCTGGTGAGGGCCGGCTGAAGGCCACTGTGCATGAGTTCCAAAGACTTCTTTTTGCCATGGTCGGGACGATCTGATTCGATAACAGACTCCGATACTCTAGGCATTAACTTTTATCTCACTGTCTTTTCGTTGCTTCTTCTCGGCTAGCATTTTCCGGCTAGTCTTTGTTGAAAGAACCGTTTATGGTGTGAATGGACCTAGTCGTCTTTGTCATTCATTATTCATATATTGGCTCTGCTTCCATCCTTTTTTCACCGTCTGCTTCATCTCAATCAAGCATACACCATTGCGTTTTCCTCTGTTTTCACGCTCCTATACTCACCTAATCCACTGTCTGGAACTCAGTTTGGGTTTTGGAAGGCTTCATCGAAAGACAGCCCGAGAAACAGGTTGAATCTCCTGTTGTGTCGTGGATTTGCTCTAATCTCTCAAACATCACCCATTGCTTTCTTTGGTCGAGGCCTGCTCTTTTTATTCTTATACCCTTCTACTTGTCCTGTTTTATAAGTGGCAATTTGCTTTGCTTCCGCCTTCATCTAATGCTGTCTCTGATTTTCCTTAGGCTTTATCGTCACCTAGCTCTGTTGTACTCGCCTATCCTCGCGTAGAGAGCGCCACACTTAAGTTTTGTACGACATCACCTCAAGACGGTACTCGCACCTTGTATCCGGGCTAGAAAGGACCAGAACACTGCCTGCTCCTTAGTCAGCCATTACGTCGACGTTGAGTTTGACTTGTGTAGACTGAATTTCCACTTGGTATCATGGTGGATGTATGAAGTTCGTGTCAACTAATACTAGATCTAGCTTCGCCAAAGCTAGTCTGTTGTCACACCTCTAGCTTGTTAATCTCCAGTAACAGCCAAGTTGTTGAGCCTTCACTGCTCTAGAATCGCGTCTCACTGTTTCGCTACGGCACATGGAATCTGTGCTGACAAGTTGCCTACCCCGACTGCTCTGTTTGCTGCCCTTTCTTTTGTACTGTAAGCAACCTTTCACGAAAAGAAATGCCCTTCGGATAAGCCTACCAACACTCACTGTCTCTATCGGCGCTCTCATCACTATCGCAGAATCACTAAATACACAACTGCTTCTAAGCATAGTTGTTGCTACTTCTCAAACACTGGAAGAGCTGCTCGCAACAAGTAACACCCGTCCTTTGCATTGGAAGGAAACAACGTTGGTAGCCTTGATACCACAGTGTGATACCAACGTCAATCCCAAATATTGAGAGCGAATTGATGCTTGGTGCTTGCCTCCTTCTCGGCTACTATCACCTGTCTACACTTAGAGGCTTCTACTACATCATCCTTTTTCTTTGAACTTGGCTTTTGATACTGCTCTATCTCCAATGTGTGTCCCGCCAAATAAGAACTCAGCACAGAAAAAACTGGCTTCACCCTCTCCACCGATATTGACTGGCTCAACCTCTACTGTGGACTCTGCGTCTTTGCCAGAGGACAGTAATTTTACAGGCCCAGACTACGGTTCCGCCTCATTCTGTTCTCTCGCCTCTCAGGATACCACCGCGGAACCTGTGCCGCACCAACGCTGCTCATCATCATATAGGGATATAGTTTCCTTGCCATCACATTCGGAACCGGGGAACCCCCCGCAATCACTACTATTGTCATCGGTTACTACCACAGCGCCAGTGGCTGGCTCGTCATTTCCTTGTCGTCAGTCCACTCTTGACCCTGGCCCAGTCTCTATCTGTGCTTCGCCTGAAGTCGTTACGCCGTATCTCTTTGACTCGTCTGCAAAGGCTAATTTGCAGGCTCGGGACCAGGCCGAGCCTAAGCTTGTGTCCACGTTCGAGCGAGAGCCTACCCAGGCCCCAGGATCTGCATGCACTGGATCATCTACGTCTATCAACAACGACAATATATCTGATAGTACCGACAAAACCACTACGCCTATATCGACTCCGATCAGCAGTGCAACTACAGTAGACCCTGCCTCTGTGAAGAGTATTGGAAGTGTTACCGAAAGTGTCTTGGTTTCTGCTGCTGTCTTGCCCATCTCGCCCCGACCAACAAACGGGCAGACACAACTACCATTACCTAGGCCTGTTCTCATTAGATCACCTGCCGACGTTGAGCTTGCTATAACTCGTGTGCTTGCCAACGCCACCGTGGAAAGCTGCCGCTGGCTTCGCTTGAGCCATCCCTTTCATACCATATTCGACGCTGAAGTAGACGGTTCACAAGTCTTTGTAGCCGTCGGTCCCCCTGATATGAATTCAAGCAGTCTCCTCCGTGCTGAGAAGCTCTCTTTAGAGTCTGAAGCCGCACTTTTAAGTTGGATCTCGGAATGCAAAGTAGATCTTAATTCCTTGCCGCCATATACAACACCATCGTCTTTTTCTACTTTATCAGCATACCATCCCTCTTCTGCTACTTCTTCGACAGCACCTACACCACGGCCTGTGACTTCTCATTATACCCAGCTACGATCTCCCTCCCCGTCATCATCTAGACATCTCGATACCAACTCAAAACTCGTTGCTACATCTTCTTCTCCGTATCCATACTCTAGTCAACCCACCGTTTATACTGAACAATATCACGAATCACACGATAACTCGAACTATACGACGACATATTCATTCTCCAACGCCACATACGCTCGTCAGCATCCACAATCTTACTGGCATAACCAACAAGCTACTCTCCAGGCTCCATCATCGCCGCAATCTTCTCCTCATTCTTCACCTTCGCCCCCAATGACGCCCATGTCACCACAATTATATCACTCGCCAACACCACAAGCAGTGCCACTCAACTATCCCTCGACTATCGACTCTAGTCTCCACTCTATGTTTCCCGTGCTTCTTTTCCATGGTCGCCCCCATCCTGATGTACCCTTACAGAAGGCTTACAATATCATGAAGAGACCTAGAGGCTCAGTCATTGCAACCATGAGTCCAGCTTTGTCACCGGCGGAACGCAAGAGCGTTGACTTTCAGTTAGGCACGATGCTTCGCAAGCTTTGCAACCTCCAATCACCTACTGGCCAGTTCGGACCTGTAGCAGATGTTCTAAACGGTTCGTTACAGCAATCACGATTTTGCTTCAGTGGGATGCCGAACTGGGCTACAAGCTCTTGGGATATCACATTCCATCAACTACTGGAAGGGGCTTTACGAGACGGTGAAGATCTGTTCATCAACCTCCCATTCAACAACATCCGTAGCAATGTCCAGCGGTTCCTACCAATGTTAAGGCATGTCACTCGGCCAAGTTTGGTGTGTGTGGATGCTGGTGCTGATGGAAACACATTGGTGTCTCGGGAAGAAGATGCGTCTTCTATTCCACCTTCAGATCAGCAGCTATATTCTGCCCAACTACCTGCCAGTGAAGCTAAAGCGCGCATAATAGCCCGTGGAAAGAGCACAAAATCACGAAGGACCTCACAAATCGGCCAATCAACTTCACCAGGCCAAGCCGTATCTTCCCTCAGCCCATACGACTCTGTTATCACTGTCACAGGACTGGTAGATTGGAGTATGTGCTTTTTTGGTGATCCTCTATTTGCCGAAGTTTTTAGCAACCGTCCGTCAACAGACCTCCTGGAAGGTTTCAATGATAATGCCACCCAAGGGGGTTCAGCTCTGGGAATGGAGAATAACATGTCACTACCCACAATGCAGCAACACCTGGCCACATGGTCAAGCTTAGTAGAAGATAGGCGCAACGTCCATGTCCGTCTGCTTCTTTATGAGTGCTATCACGCCATCTCTCGCATCACGGCGCAATTTGCCCGACCACGAACTGCGAATACAACAGCTGAAATGATTGCTCGCAAGCGGCTAATGGCTGCCATTTCAAAGCTCAACTCTCTCGATGACCACGGCGCACCCCTTCAACTAGGTGCTGGTGGAATCACGGCAGCGACACCTACTCGCTCGAGTATTTCAGCCACACGCCGAAGGCCCAGCGGCGAGATGTCTCCTGCTAAGAGGCCGAAGTCAATTTCAAGCGACGACGCACTTGATCTTGAAACTGGGACTCCATCGTTTGCTTCGTCACGACCTTCAAGTTCGCAGTCAAAATCACAATCACAGTCATCACAAGTTCCGGCTCAGATGTTTACACATTCCGCATCTTCATCGACGTCATCGATTCGTTATCATTATAGCCCATGATGTCTACTGATCACTGGTTCAACTCGATGATCTAATATTTTCATAGCCATCGTCTATTTTCATGACAGAATATACCTACCACATTCCCTACGCTTTCTCCCTTCTGCTTTCTTATTTTTTGTCTATAATGTAATCATTAACGACGCATCATATTGGTTTGGCTCTCTCGGTTTGGGAAATGTTTATGCTTGGGCTTTTTCTCCATTACAACTGTTTTTTACATATTGTTTTCTATCTGCCATTTCTCATTCAGGTTATGTCTTTCTTGTCTCTCTTCCTGTTTCTTACTAACCTTTTATTGGTATGTTTTTCTTGTTTGGATGGAAATGTTGTTGAGGAAGCAATGTTTGTATTTGTTATCATTTTGGGTGGATTTATCATGTCTTTTTTTTGTAGCCTAAAAGGCGTAAGAGAATTCTAATTTAAGAAACTTCATCATTTATAAACATAGAAAAGGGTCATATATTCAACACCAAGATAAGATGACTTTGTTGTTACATATTGATTTATTAAATGGGATTTATCATGTAGCTTTAGTTTTACCATTTTCTTGACGATTATCATCGTCTTCATCATTATCCGAGCCTTCATCACGAGGTAATTGAAAGCCCATTAAACCCAAGAGATTTCCAGCCGGTCCAGCAACACCACCTTGACTTTTAAAGCTTTCCAAAAGATTCTTAGCTAGATTAAAGTCAATATCCAACTCAGCATCGTCATCTTCTTCATCCTCTTCCTCTTCGTCAGCATTGTTTCCACTTGATTTTGATCGCGTAGTTTGTGCGATTGCCGATGAAGATGACGACGGACTAGGATCGGTTGCTTCTCCTTTCTTAGTCTGAGAAGAAGAAGATGCCGCTGCTATCGGAGAGGCCTTTGATGTCTTTTTTGACGGCTTGTCAAGTGATAGTGCACCGTGACCCTTGAGTTCGGCTTCCATCTGGTGCATCAGTTTCAGTGCCTCTTCAAGATCAGCTTGATCTTCACTAGTAGAGCGAGATTTGGACTTGAGAGACAATGTTGCTTTTGGTGGTTGTGGCTTTGATGGTTGGGGTAAAACGGAGACTGTAGATGATGGTGGGTTAACTGCACTTTGTGAGGTAGAAGAAAAAGAAGTAGAAGTCAACCCTAGGACTTCCTTCATCATTGTAGCAAACGCCGCTTCGTCAAAGTCGATAGCGTCCTCGCCATCTTCTTCTTCTTCACTACCGGATGACCCGTTACGGCCTTTCTTGCCGTCTTCGTCATCGTCATCGACGTTATCGGAATCATCATCGTAGTCCATTTCGTCGACATTGATACCGTCTATACCGGCGCCTTCGTCATTCAAAAAGGACTCGAAACTAGATACAATCTTACGCAGACTTGCCTGGGCATTTGCGTCACCAAAGCCTGATTCCGTTGGTAGTGAGGCGGAGGAAGTAGATGGGAATTTCTTGGAACTAGCACCAGCAACGCCACCGGATGGCTTTTGCTTTCCCTCTAGCTCACGTTCGAAATCCGCAAAATTGATATCTAGCCACCCATCATCGTCTTCTCGAGCTGCATGCGGCCACGAGGCTATCTCTTGTGTCGAAGGAAGCGCCTCTTCGCCGTCCTCTTCGAGATCTTCGAGCAAGATTGCGATTTCTCGTAGCAAACGCCTATCGCTCTTTGCCGCTTTGTGCGCTAAGATCTCGAAGCCGGTTGTCAACTTGATTCCGATCTCCGCACGCTCAACGGCCCGCAATCTGTCGTTTTCACTAGATAGTGGCTGTGCGTTTTGCCTGGCCAGTGCGAGAGAGGCTTCCCAGATCGGCGGTGTCTCGAAGCGTTGTGAGCGTAGTTGGGCGAAGAGAACCTTGGTGAACCTGACGCTAACTGTGATGAGATCTAGGGGCGGAAAGTGTAATTTTGACCGTGTTGGCGTTGTTGCTGATAACACGGGCTTTAGGGAGATTGGATCACGAAGATAGAACTCTTCCACTGCGGGCGCAAGTGCTTTAGGCCGCTCGTGCAATATGTAGGCCAGTTTGCGCGGAATTATCACTAGAGAATAATGCAGCATTTGCGTGACATGCCCTGGGAAGTTGCGAAGACGATAAAAGGCCTCTTGCTGGACAGCGTCCGAATGGAACATTCCGTAAGTGGTAGCTGTTGATGCTGCTGGCGCATGGGCCATCAAGGGGGCAGAAGAAGAAGCTTTGTTGGTCTTGCTACTACTACTACTACTGGCAGTAGCAGTGCTGGCAGCGATAGAAGACAATGGGGAGGCTGAAAGGGCGGTATTGCTCACTTGCGCCGTGATCTCCCCGACTGCCTGATCGAGCGAGAGGGTGTTCGCATCTCTATTACCAAGTCGGGGCCTTGCGTTATGGTTAGATCCATTAGCTCCTGTAGTCGGCGCTAGGATGAGTAACTGTCCGCGGTGCAGCCACACTCGGAAGCGGTCTGTCTCCGGACTCAGCCAGGGCGGCACGGCACTAGCAGCTTCCACTAGCAAGAACTCGCCGTCACTATCACAGATACGGGCCCAGATGTCGGAGAAGGTGAGTGAGAGCTGACGTAGCAGATACACAACCACCCACTCATCGTCGATAGAGTCGCCATAGTCGGTGGAACCGTGTAGGTAGACGAGGCCTATGGCATGTCTTTGTCAGCTATGATTCTCTTCGGCTTCGCAATTTAATAGGTGAGATAGGGTGAAAGATAAGGTATGGCTCAAGCTTATCCGAAAGAAGCATTGATGCCAGGCCATAATCTACTATAGCGAGCGCCAGGAACAGCCACACTCCAAAAGCAGACGCTAGGAAAAGGAACTGACCATTTTCTTGTTGGATATCGAGAGCAAGCTCGTCTTTTTGCCAGATATAGTCCTTGGTGAGTTCGTTGCAGAGCCGGACACCTTCCTTACGCACCTCTTCTAGGCGTTGGAGCTGCTGTCTGGCGCTCAGCTGGCGGCCGATGATGAAGAGCTGGTAAGTCGCAGTATTCTCGGGTAGAAGGCGATCCGAGCCCAAGCCTAGGCCGTCTAGAGTCTCAGCAGCCATAGTTGCGGAAGACTGAGAGGCATCGCCCAAGGCCTGTTGCGTGTCAACATGAGGCATTTCCATGGCCCCATTCGTAAGAAAGACGACAGGCAAAGGAAAAGGACACACAAGAGAACGAAAAGAAAAGAAAAAGAAAACACAAAGAATTGGTCGTTGCGTCGTACGCTAAGGCCACGATCTAGCCCATGAGTTTGCTGACGTATATTCACCAGTTTTATCGAGAGACTCGGGCCAATAGAAGAAAAGTAAGCTTATCGCTTGTGTTCGTGATTACTGGATAAAAAGAAGACTAATGAGATTAAATCAAGCTTGACAGGTTCTCGGCTCAGGTTTTATCACCACATCTTCATCAAAACATGGATTTTTCTTCATATCATCACCGAATTTATGCCCCCACCTAAGTCTAGTAACCCTAACCCTAGTATTGACTAGAAAAATGTATGGTGGCTAACATTCTGGGTAGTGTATAAATCCGGTTTTAAGACTGGCTTTTTAATTTATTCTCTTAACTCAACCCTAACAAAGCCAAGGTCAAGTCCCCGAAAGTTCATGCGCTATCCAACACGAACTTCAATCTAGAAGGCAAACATCTAGAAAATCGTACGAACTACACGGTGAGCAGTGGAAGAAGACAAAAGAGGACAATCACGGCATATACATATGAGATACTCGCCTCGGATACAGGTTGTGTAGGGTCCGTGTGCAAAGTTGCCTAGAAAGCACTGGCGAGAGTTATCCCGATGAGGAAGATGATAGCCGGAGGCTTGGATCAATGAAGAGACGCAGCGTCTGCAACAGTACATGCAGCGCATTGAAGATATGTAACGAAGGGCTACCACAGCTTCTTGTGGCAGTGATATGTGTGACTTGGTGTCTATCTACCACAGTGCAGCTGTTGATCATGCACAAATAGTTATGAGTAGTTAATTCAACCTTATTTGGCACATGAGTCTAGTGGCATTCTGCCGTTTTGAGCCCCCCGAATAAGAAAAGGAGTGGCAGTGAGCAAGTATGAAACGGAAATGAAAGGAAACTTGTAACGTCAACTAGATAGCACCAAACCAAACAAATCACCCAGATATCTGTCAAGAAAGGAGTTGTATTTGATGGTAGGCAAGCAAGGAATTTGACAGTGACTTCCATAAATGTATGACCAAAGACTTGGTGAGTTGACAGATGACAGATGACTAACTTGGCTAACAAAAAAGGCGGCAGGCTTATACATAAGACAAATAGACTAATACAACAAGCTTAGACCCCATGTACGTGCATGCTGGCTAGTATAGAGGAGATCGAGGGGCGCCTCAAAGATTAAATCCTGCGAATACAGGTCGATGGCCACCCAGCGGCTTCTTATGGAGGAGGCATGGTAAGAAACATTGAGGAGAGGAGATTTAGAGCAGGCCACTGCTCTAAGGTTTTAGGAGTTATACCTGCTAGCTGAGCAGCGGGCCAATTGTGATTGGTGATCTTTGTGTATTATGGTGTAAGCTGTGCATTATAGCAGGCAGAGGTTGGACGGAAAGGGCAGTGAATGGTCTTTGTGGAGGGATTTGCTAGACACGACAATTCAAGCTTGTTGTAGCAATAGAGCTGCAGTAACATTGGCATACTACTTATGCTGATACAATAGAGACAACGGAGGATGGCCGAGATACGAAAGAGACAAGACAAAAACCCCATACATATAGGGAAACGATGTGCAGTAGAGTAGCAAATGATTTGAGCGTAGTTGGTCAGCCAAGTGATGGTAATTGTATGGGCTGATAGCCTAATCAGGCAGGATAATGGAAAGATGTTG
>RMBW01000186.1:0-36688 GCA_004009845.1 Davidsoniella eucalypti | reverse complement strand
AAAAACAAAGTCCATGAAGCAAACTGAATCCAAATCGGATCCCAAAAAAACAAACGTGAGCCGTAAGGCATGCCACAACAAAGTATTTAATATACTTATGCTGTATAGAAAGATACAGACCAATCCCAAATATGTATCGTCTAACAACAAAACAGCCATCACCTTCCTCATCACCCGAACATACTCGATTTCCCGAACGCCAGTGAACACCTTCCACCATTACCCGAATATGCGATCAAGCACACGATCGTAGAGGCCAAGGTTTGTCTCCGGAATGTAACTGTTCTCGTATTCCTCGATTTCCCGAACACCAGTGAACAGATCGACTTCCTCTGGGCGGCGCCAAGTTGTCCGCTTGACGATTTTGTACACGATGAACATGACCGGAAGACACCGACCATGGTGTACGAAAACAGAAACGTCGTGACACTCCAGTGACCGGGAGAAAGACGGCGTAGCCACCAACAAATGTCATGATGATCGTACCGACCAGGGAGTACCAGGCGGCAAAGGGCTGGAAAGCACTGGTGTACGGTAGGGTATTCCGGTCGACACCCTGCGTCTTGCAGGCGTAGAAAAAGGCTAGGTATGCCGCGCTCATCACTGCAAAGTTCATCAGCTGTGACGCAGTGACCAGAGACACAAACCACGTCAGGACCTTGGCCGAGCTAGAGCTGAGCTGAAGGAAACTCAGGAAAGCAACAGCCAAAACGGCAGCAGTACAGTAGTATGGCACTCCGTCTTTGTTGCAAGTGACGAAGAAGCGCGGCGCCTTTCTTTCTAGAGCTAGACCAAGAAGAGAACGGGAAGCACAGTATACGTAACTGTTTCCGGCACTCTGTGAAATGAATGTGGTTAGTTGACTATATTTTGAAGAGAAAAAACAAGGGAGAGAAGACAAGGGATATGACATGTGTGTGACATCTATAGAGAGGTGGAACTTACGAACGCAGCTGTGAGCACAAGTGCATTGATGATGTGGGGCAGAACTCCAATCTTGAGGCGAGCCATGGCAACGACATAGCTATTGGTATGTGTTAGTAAAATACAAGAGAGCCTAATCTAATTCGATAGAGACTTGGAAGAACTTACGGGGAAGCCGCGGCACCTGGCTTGTCGTTGAGGAACGCATCGATAAGGGTCTGATCGTCGTAGGGAAGCAGGATTCCAACACACAGCGCACCCAGGATGAAGAAGACAGTTAGACGATAGAAGACGGCGTTGTAGGCCTTGGGCAAGACTTGACGAGGGTTGATCGTCTCTCCAGCTGCCATGGAAACGTAGTCGGGACCAGCAATGATGAAAGAGGCCTGAATCAGGCACTGCATGAAACCAAGGAAGTACCCCAACTTGCCTGGGTAGTATATCGTGGTGAAGGCACCAGGATCTTTCCAGTAGCGGAAACCGAACCGATCACCAAGAGGATTTCCACCCAGCATGACGATGAAGGTGAAGATGATGAGAGCAATGATCAAAAGCATCTTACCCAGGGCGGCCCAGAATTCGACTTCACCATACCACTTGACAGCCAGGAGGTTGATGACTCCATAGAGAACGACGATGATGGCAATAATCACTCCAGTAGGAATGGCTTCAGTCCAATACTGGATGATGACATTGCAGGCGACGATTTCAAACGGAACCATGGCAGCTTCGAAGATGAAGAAGTTCCAACCAGCAGCAAAACCAAAGGCCTCATCAATGTAGCGACCGGCAAACGTGATGAAAGGCGATGAGATGGGCAGGTATGTGACCATCTCAGCCATGGAAGTGGTGACCGCAAGGATAATAGTACACCAGATTGAAAAGGCAATCAAGAGGGAGGCGGGGCCACCCGCAATGAGACCTTTGCCTATTTGAACCTATAAGATGACAGACAAAATGGTAAGCGAACTGGTAGGCTACAACGATATGTCGGACAGGGCAGAAGGAACATCAAAGGATATATGTACCATCTAGCCGTGTGGCTAGCTGGCTATTAGCAACCCGTTACTTATACTTACGTAGAGGGCGGTTCCAATGGTACCACCAATGCCTGCATGAGAAGAAGCATGTTAGTCAATCAATCGAGTAATATAGGGCGGGAGGTTGCTTTGAGGGACACAGCGGATATTCCAAGGGAATGGAAGCGATATGGAAGATCGACCGTGGGGCAATGGCTGTGCTACAGGGAAGAAGGCAAGAAGAACAATGGAAGACTGCAGAGAAAGGGTGGGGATGGTAGATCTGTTGGAAGGGCGTTGACAAGAGGGAAGAGCTGCTAGGGGGACAATAGAAGTGGAAAACACTTACCAATCAACTGGATATGGCGAGACCTCAGCTTGCGGTGCGTATGGTCCTGGTTCGAGCTCTCGTTGTCAGTGAGGACAACAGGCGAGTCGGTTGACGACGAGCTGAAGAAGGTCATCGATCCCCTTTTCTCGGAATCGGCTACGTCGGCGGCCGCCGTCAATTTGCCCGGAAGGGACCCGACGTCACGAACCATGGTGGAGATGGTGATTGGCAAGGCAAGATCTTGATCTGTTATAGAAGTGGGCAAGGAGAAGGACGAGGGTGGTAGTTGATATATGTGTGATAACGATAATAGTTATTGGAGAAAGAGGCAGAGAAGCACAAAGTAAGGAATATGAAGGGAAATACTGATTGAGAAAGACGAGGTTGTTGTAGATGGAGTCAAGACAGGTGAATCTGAGTTTTGGGAGTGGACATGCTACGCTCTTTATAGAACATGATATTATTGGGTGGCTATAAAGAGACAAGCTGAAGTCCTATAACTTCTACGTGCCAAAAAGGGGTGTAATATGTAGTTGCCATGCTGCTGCGAACAGACTAGAGAGGCAAAAGTAGGCAACATAATCACAGATTAACACAGGCTTCTTTCTTGTCAGCTGAAGTCAAGACTTGTGCTATCAGCTGTGTATGTAAACGAAGCTTCAACAACGGCAAAATGTGTCAAAGATGCTGCATATTCCTAGAGTGGCAATTTCAAGCATTGGCATCAGTGCTTCTGCTTCTGCTTCTGCTCCTGTTTTGCTACTCGTACCTTTTGCTTCTGATTCTCTCCGGCTTCTACTACTCTTGGCCAATGTTAAGCCTGTCCTTGCTTTGTTTATATCTTTTATATATATATATAAAAAAAAATTATAGGGATTAGGTCCGACTAACCAATTAGCGACACTAAATTAACTCTTGTGCACAAGTGATTTTGCGGGGCCTGTCATCACAATCGATGACAAAGTTTTATAGTAGTAAATTTATTGTATGATGTGTTTGTGTAGGCGTATAATTATGACACCGTTTCCGCTATAAGGCTCTCTGTCGCCCTATAAGAAGGCCAGAATGGTTACTTTAGCGTGCCCCACAATCAACCTCCAATTGTAGTGCTGAGCTAAGCTGCTATAGCGGCTCAACTAGGCCTAGCACAGCTTATCTCGTCTTCATAGTTGCTGAGCCGGCCAAATATAACTGTACATTCTTGACTACATGATATACAGACTCAAATATGACAAAATCAAGCAAGCAACATGCAAGCACAACAATCAACTAAACATGCAGAATGAAAAAAAAAAGTCGAAATCCATGCAAGCAAACAAGCAAAATTTGTGCTGAAAACAATGGCAAAAAAAAAAAAAAAAAGACAGCTTTGAGTTTACAATGGCTAAATTTGTGGTGAATTCTCTGGGCTATTGAAGAAGATATCCCAAAGCAGCCTGAAAACTACGTATGCAATATTTCTCTCTTTTTGAGATTGAATTTTATCGCCTCGATTACAATGCCACATACCTCAGATTTTATCTTAGCCTGGCTTCTCTTTCTCTTCGTCTTGGCTGTCCCACATGTTCGCTGCAGATCAAATCCAGGTTGCATCCTTGTTCAATTCCGTAACTCACTTGCAGGTTTTTGGCAGGCTTTTGAAGTCCGGCCATATCCCAAGTAATTTACAGCTAGAGTTGCCCTGCAGTATAGAATATAGCACTCGTTATTTCTATGACGCCATAGGTGCATATGATTGCGAGAACAGCGACAAATATTTGGTTGTAGTTTTCCCTTGTCCTTGATATTATTTGATGCAAGATTTTACCAAAGACACAAGGATTCATAGGATGAATTGAACTTGTCTTCCTTTTCTCGTCCCTTTCTCTCACCCCAGATTTTGGTAAAACAAACTTCAAGGCAAACGAACTTCTTCTATCTTGCTTACTCACAAAACGTCACTCAATCAGTCCGATCAGGATGGCGTCTTTCTGATAGCTCAAACCAGAGCTTATTGTGTTACATCTATTTCTAGAAAAGAATCTCAAATCTCAAGGCTGATGTTGCAATACTAGTAATCAAGTAATCAAGCGTGTAAAAAGATCACCATAATCCTGTAGTTTATTGTGGTCAATTTTACAAAGTAACCAGTAAGTTATGACAAGAACGTATTCCAACAAAATCACTCCTTTGTTCTATCTAACCCTAAACATACATGTAGGGCACATCTACCATACTAAGGCTTATCTTGCATTCATTGTTTTATGCATAGTGAATTATGTACAGAACAGTTGCATATAGATACAATACATTGTTCTATTACTTAGCTTTCGATCTTATGTGACTTACAATCTTGTTACTAGAAGTCACTAATCATTCTACTACTAGTTTTACAGAAGTAAATGTGAAACTTTACCTATATATGGAAATCTTTCTGTCATATTTCAACTTATACCACATCCCCTTCTCCATTTTTCTACATACTATTCTTCTAGAATTACTACAAACAGATATCTCTTTACCCAATGAAGTCTTGTTAATACAAGCTATAATTGTAGTTGAATTGTTAAACAACCTTCAAGTTATTAGTAAAATCTAGTGACTTCATTTCCATTAAATGCTCATTTCAATCTACACGAAAGTTCAGATCTACTTTACGACATTATATGAATTTACACTCCCAAGTTCTCATTATAATTTAATTAGCCCCTAGCATACACTGTTTATATCTTACACAAAAGCTATTTCTGTTAACCAGTAATCGTTTTCCTTGTTTTGAGTTTTTAATCATTTGTTTATATTTCCACATCTCAGTAACCCTTCTAACCCTTCCAATAATATCCTATTTTCCGAACTCGCTTATCGAACTACAACCCTCATCTAGTTGCTAATATGACTACGGAATTAAAATATAATTCTACTACCTTCATTTTCTATAATTAAATAACAGACTTTTTCTTCATTTAAAAACTTCCATCTTGTATACTATTAATACTCCTCACCTGTATTATACATTAGCTGTATTGTTTCATTTCGCCTTGTACTATTGTTACGTATGTGATGTCTTTGTTAATATGAATCATCATGAATTTACAATTCATTGGCTATTTCATTCCGTTAAAGCCATTCATGCTTAATAGTGATAGTGTAGCGAACATATACTTAATCATGTATTCATTCACCCACTTAGCCCTGTGTATATTTCTTATTGTGTTTTTACTTGAATCTTCATCTACTATGCCATGAACCTAAAACCAAATATATATATCATCGTCTTATGATAAAGCTATTCCTTGATTCATCAACTCCACCAGCTTCACTAATATACCCTTTGTCATTGTATCTCTAACAGTCACTAGCTTTCTCAGCACTTGAATATGTACTGAACATACTAATTATTCCATGTAAATGACATCGTGAATCTCGATGACAGTGATACAATTGGAATATCTTTACATTCAGTTGAAATCTACCAGCACTAATGAGTTTACCTCTTGACTTATGATAATAATATAGCCTTTATTCACCGAAATATTAACAACTTGTAGTACATCTACAGCCTTATAGCTCCATAAGATTAATGAATTAAAAATAAAAATAAAAACTTGTAGTACAAACACAGATTTGGCAACCCTTATAGCAGCTGATATGCCGTCACATGACGAGTCACGTGAGATGAATAATGACACCAAGGTTTCTGCCTATGGCTTGGGGTTGCATTCTAGTCATAATCATATTGCAAGACTCTCTCCAGCATATCTCATTCATCGCTTCAATAGAAGTATATATCATACATAAATAGGGCTTTATTTATTCACATAGTTTACGGGTTGTTGCATTTGATGCATCAGCTAGCCTAGCAGAACTTGGGCTAATTTGTGTGATACCGGCAATACTTTTTTCATGTTCTTTTGAGTAATTGCGCGTTTTTTTCTCTTTCTTTTACTACGTCTATTCTATCCTAGGTACTTGTATCTATCTGCAGATGGAAGTTGTCCGTTTAGAAGCTGGCTATAAGGAATAAATATTCCGCCTGCAGTTTTGTCTTTCCAAACACCAAAATTCTTCCTATTTTGTTTTGAATGTGATTCCAACGGAATCCAGCATTGTGGTTTTATTTTTCATCTCTATTGTACTATTGTACTATATTCCCATTTCATCATACACAAAGAATGCCAAAGCACGATTTGGGCTGCAGAATCCACTTAGAAATGAGCGTTCAAAGTAATGGCTCTTCATTGCCGCCGGGCAAGCCGACTACGGAAGCCGAAGCTGTCGCTGCCGCCTTCAATGGCTTTGTAAATGTCCGCCAGCAGGCTGATTTACAACGGGATGTTACTTCAGAAGCACAAGATGCCATTTACGAGCAAGATATCAAGCGCGACGAGTAGTGCATTGAGAATTTGAAGTTGAAAGTTGTTAAGACTTGAGAGAACCAAAAGGCACTTTCGGCCGAATACGACAAAAAGAGTGGCAATCCTTTGTTTCGTGTACAGGTGGCCGGTCCACAAAAGTCAAGAAGAGCGAGTCCGAGATGCTACCGGCCGTTGACACGGAGGGTCCCGGTCGGCTTTCGGCAGTTCCTTTATAATGCCTTCTAAGCCCCAAATTCTCAACATACGACCACAGCTGATAGAAAGCACGGGATCCCGTCCGCTCTCCCCTAGTTAAACTATCAAGCGCTCGATCAGTACTACGGTGGGTGACCACGTGGGAATACCGGGTGTTGTATGTCTTTTTGGTCTTTGTGCACCTTTTTTGCTGTAGTTTTCCCTAATTCTTACGTCATATCCATGACGCTGCATACAACCTCCGTACTTTGAGTTCACGGTACCCCCCCCTCATCTAAAGACGAACCTTTCCACTTCGTCGTGCATTTCTAAGAGCGATCAGCACTTCTTCTCAATGCTGCTGTTCATTCTCGCTTTCTTTTTTCAACCTTTGTCATTTTTGATGCACCCAACTTGATCAATATGTCTATGCATTGTATGGAGAATTACCGTTAATATGTTATTTTTAAAACCAACTCTTCAATCTTATCTTCAATCAGGATGTTCTTCTATATCGCCTTGAGTGTTTATTGTGATAGTACTTGATATATTACATTTTCTACATCTTGCCGTATCTGACTAATACAGATTCTTGTACATTACCCTTAATGCTTCAGAGTATGTAGACCTGCCCTTGGTGTACTTGCACTTATAACTTCCCTTTTCTATTGCGTTTGGCCCAGTACATTTATCCCAGTGCTATTTAAGTCCAAATACTAGTAGTATTGATGCGGTTCTGTCAATGTACAGTTCATAAATTATGTACTCCTTCAGCGAAAAGAAACATAAAGGGCAAGCTAGTTAATTTCCACTCCCTGGCTAGTACTCATCTTTGTGAAACACTTCAAAGTTGTACCCAATTCTGAATAAAAATTACTACTTCATACAAAAGTATCAAATACACTCCGACTATACGAGTCATATTTCATGTATTCTGGAATGACCACCACTATCCATGCATCAAACTACTCTGGGTCCGTCACCTTCACCGGCTCTCTAGAGAGCAGCATCACCATGGCAGGCAATGCCACGGCCACTGGCACTGGTGCCACGCCTACCAACACTCAGCCATGCAATAACTACATTGAGATGTGTACCAAAAAGTGTCAGATTCCTCCAGGCACAGACGCAGTGGACGAGCGATGCCGACACGGGCGGTGATCACGAGCCGCATTTCTGTCATACTAGCTGTGATATTCTAGATTCCGGTCCCATCAGCGATTGGCTTGGTGAAGTGCGTGCTTTGGTCGAGGCTCACCCATAAGATTTGGTGACTATCTTGATTGGCAACGGCAACTACTCGTCACCAGAGCTCTTCGATAGTTATATCGAGGCGTCGGGTATTATGCGCTATGCCTACTTTCCCCCATTGTCCCCTATGAAGCACAAC
The DNA here is from genome assembly GCA_004009845.1 of Davidsoniella eucalypti. Classification (NCBI taxonomy): domain Eukaryota; kingdom Fungi; phylum Ascomycota; class Sordariomycetes; order Microascales; family Ceratocystidaceae; genus Davidsoniella; species Davidsoniella eucalypti. The sequence goes on along the minus strand of RMBW01000186.1, from coordinate 28,495 downwards.
GACTGGCCAACGCTCGGCGAAATGATCGTGTCGGGTAAGCGGGTAGTCCTTTTTCTCGACCCCGAGAGCCAGACCTTCCCTTGCACAATCGACCGCCCACCCAACCTGTCTGAGGAAGACGTTAAGGATCGCTTGTATATGATGAATCACTACCTCAACATCCAGTATACTCTCTTTGGCGCCAGTGTACTGGTCCCTGCCGTGTCGCTACTAAACACCACCAACGACTGGCAGGGCAACGGCAGTCTAGGTCAAGCCGGACAAGACTGCCAGAGCCAGTGTTCAAAGCAGTGGTGCTACTGAACAATGTCACGTATAATAGAACGTGTTGCGGTATTGTTCCAAATGCAGCTCTACGTAGTATCTCTGGTCTTGGTGTATCCGCAAGCCTTGTGGATGTGACAACGTTGACCATGGTTACTGGATTAATCTAGAGATAGATTCCATTGTTTTTCTTTTCTTTTTTTTTTCTTTTTTTTTTCTTGGCGGTATCGTCCTCGTATATCCTCTATTTGCTTTGTGTGGATTTAACACTCGGCATCAATGACAGATGTGGGAAATAGAACTATTAGCATATTTTTTGTTTGCATTCCTCGTCTAATCTATAGTATATACTATAATCATAGAATCAAATTTTAAAGTGTGGTTTTGTTTGTACGCAATTGTGAGTTCTTTTTCATATCTTGATTTGTCGCTCCAACTTTACCGTCCGATTGTAGGGTTACATACCCTAGTCAATGGAAGCTCTGTGATAGGGTTTATAACCCATGTATGTTTATTCTCTCGGATACTTTTTCTTGAGGTACAATTTGATAAATTTTTGATGAACGGTGATGGTATTCTATGTCTAAGCTTACTATTACTTTCTTTATTTGAATTTGAATTTGAATTTGTTATTATTAACGAGCGCGGGGGAGTCGAGCCAATAAAATTGGGACGCGGCTCCCACCCATCACCATAAGGGACATGCGCACGGTGTCTATCTACTAACTACTTGTGTACCTAGCTTCTAAACACAGGGTGTGGTGGAACCCTGTATAACCCTAGTGGTTATAGAGGGAACCATCACTGGGGGTTGTGACTGGAGTCACTGTTACAGTGTAACGAATTGTCAGAACGGTGGGCGCTGTGCAGCGGAGTCCCCACCTAAAGGAGACCGAAGAGGACACAAGTCTTCAAGAAAATGTGTCTTTCGGAGGAAGGTTGAAAGCCGAAGCGCACCCAGCGGAGTCCCAAGAACAAAGTCCAGAGTTCCGAGGCTGCGGTTGCGACCATCTGTGCCGGGCTATGGGGCACCTTGTAAAATGTGTGGGCTCTCTGGGAGCCCACAGGCACACGAGACATGTGCATCAGTGCTGGAACTTAACGTGATAGGCTTGAAGTCGCCATGTTTAGTTCCCCACTGTAAGAACCCAAGATGCCGTCTATCAAGACGACCCTTGGGCCATGGCTCCGGTTCCCCAAGGGGATGGAGCTACTCTCAAACGACATCACCCAAGCCCTAAGTGGGGCTACCATCCACGTCATCAGGTGACCGCACCATCCGACGCACCTCCAAGGCTGGTGATCGAGTGTCGAAAGAGGAAAATTGGCGTAGTCGAGTCGGGTGCGATGGTAGAGGCACAGCGACAAGACTCCCGCGCCGCGGGTTGGGCTTCCGGAACCTTCAAAAATAGGTAGCCCTTCGAGTATGAGTGTGTCTCCCTGAGCTTTGTAGTGTAGTGACTCGGGAGACCAGCAATCGCGAGAGAGTGTGGTGAAAAGGGGCGATTGTTGGTGAGAACATCCCTCGAGAGAGGAAAAATCGGGCTCAAGGCCTCATAACTCGATGCATCAATGAAGACAAGCGTCTAAAAGATAAAAGAATGGACAGCAGCATTGGGAATATGTGCTGGTCGCTCTTAAAAACCCACGACGAAGGGGAAAGATTCGTCTTTGGACGGAGGGGGAGGTACTCGAACTCAAAGGTACCCCCCCGAGGGTTGTAGGAGGGAAGGTTGACTATTACTTTCTTTACTTAGCATTGTACTTAAGTACATGATACTGAGCCACGTGATCTAATTGTGTTAGACGTTGTGATTATTTCATTTAGACTTGCGTTTGTGTCGTAATTATATATTGTATTTCTATAGATCTTGTACATACGAGGTATGTAGCAGCCATATCTCATCCGTGGTCACAAGTCATAAATTATTTGGATTGTTTGCTCGTGACGTTTTCTTCGAATTCCATCTGGATCTCAGACAAAAGCTTTTCCGCTAGAACGATATTATTTTTTGTAACCCTAAACGAATGATCGTGGGTATGCTCCTGAAAATCACGCTGTGAAAATAAGATTGTCACACCAGTACTGCAATAAGATATAGTGTACTTGATAGCATGACAGAGAACGGATTTACACATTTCCACGGTACTTGGGCGGCGTAACCCATGCACGAATGGAAGCCATGGAAGCCGAGGGTGGTGGGACATGTGTAGGAAGTTGGCAGATCTTTGAAGTCTCCGGAAACATGCATACGATGGCTAGAGAGTACACTTCGTAGCTGCAGTACATTGCAACAAACGTATCTTCGAAGGGAAGAGACTAGCCATAGTTTGTTGGGCGTTGTCATTGTTTTCAGGTAGGAAAAGGTAATTTGGGAGATAGATATCGGGATATAGGCTTGAATGGGGGGGGGCATGGTACAGGTCATGGGGAGGATGAAATAAGTTGCTACACAGCCTAAAAAGATATGTATGTGAGGTGGTAACTCTAGAAACGCTCGAACAAACCGAGGGGAATATCCGTTTGGCTACTATGATGAAACTAATGAATAGATAAGCAGCCTGGTGGAGCCCTGCTTGCTTTTGGCTATACTCTGCTGCCTGAGCAACGTTGTGGACTATCTCATCTATCAGTAGGAGGTTGTTGGTAGGTCCGATTAGAGTACCAAACGCAGCTTGACAGTCTTTTTTTGGTTGGTCATTGCTACTTACATAGGGGTTATCGTTCTTGCGGGCCGATGAAGAGGGCGCGCTGTAAATAGGTGCAACTGTAGATGTAGATGTAGATATTGTTGGTGGAGGTAGTTTTTGCTGTTATTTTGCGGGATTCGAATGACATGACGCTGCGAGATTGACGTTGGAGAATAAGCAATGCATCATCACATGACAATGAGATCACCTCTTCGTCTACTGTGTTTCTCTCAAGAATGGATTCAGAGAAGGTTCTGACGGAGTTGAGAGGTTCCTTTCTACCATTCAAGTTTCATACAAAGTTTGCGGATATTTGTAGATACATAAACTATAGTACCAAAATTGCTTCATTGTAGTTGAGCTCACATGTTTTGTGACTCGATTTATCACAGTGGCAGCCCAGGATATGCACAGGATAATTTACAGCAGGAAAACCCCCTCAAGTGTATTGTGAGTGCAGAAATATGCCATAAGATACAGCCAGGTGGCCTATTCAGGCTGAGTTGAGGCGATGTGTGTGTGTGGGTAAAATGTAAGAAGTTAGCTGCATGAATGTACTCTTGGCGGACCAATCACATCAAGAATGGTTTCTTTTGCTATCTTCCATCGGTTATTGTTGGGGAAAGTATGATGCATTTCTGTGATCAAGATTTGCCTAGACTCGGGGGTTAATAAAAAAAGGCTGGATACTGGATAAATCATGGGATCATATCGTAAAGACCAACTTTGTACTATCGTGACGGTTGTAAAGATAACTCTTGTGTGACAAAAAGTTCCAAGTATTCATCGTGTAAGCAAGCTTGAATTTGACGTTGATGAGTGCTTCTCCCTCAAAAATATAATATCGAGAAAGTCTCAAAGATGTCACCATGTTTGTTTAGATCTATCTCTATTAATAAACAACCCAGTAATATTAATTCAAGCTATCAATGTGGCATCACTGCTTGGCATCTTTTATGTTTTATGAGACGCACAAAATGCGAATCCATTAGTATGATATCCGTTATCCTATATTACATGAAATTTGGTATGGCTTGTGATTCTACTATCGGACCCGAAGATAGGGTACCGAGAACATTTAAATGCCATGGTTCTGATATGGGACGAAGAACAAGCCAACTCTCATGGCTAAAGTCGTACAATCTCCTTGTAAGACCTTCAGATGGATATCATTCTACAGGGTCGGGAAGGATGGGGATGTGAGGGACATTAAGCCCGGGAGCGGATGCCAGGTCTCTGGATAGAGCTCGGTATTTCATATCAGGTGCAAGGGAGAAGAAAATGGTGCCCAGAAAAATCGAGGTTCATGTACTCAGCGGGTTGACCCTGTGTTGTAAATGCTAGGATTCGAAAATGGTATTAGCCTAAAAACTATGTAGATCCAAGAGGATAAATAGAACAACAACAAATGTAGATTCGAAGCTTGGAAGCTTGTGAAACATAAAGACTTGTTCTTGGGCAGAAACACCAAGGTGTGCTTATAGAGTTGATAGAGTGGCACTTCTGAAGTTGCTCAGTAAAGTCAATATCTCAAAGCCCTATTTATCGTCAGGCTTTCTCGGTAGAGTTTTTTTCAATAGAAGTTTTGATCGTTATGAACCTAATGCGCGTATTTTGGAACTAGGTTAAATTACTGCAAAGTTATGCTTTTGAGTAGGAGAGCGAACGGCCAGTTACAGAGTCGATAGAGATGGCATTGCCATAGTTCCTGAATGAAGCCGATGTTCCAAAGGCCTATATATCACAACGTGTTCTTGGCATGGGTGTATTTTGTTTATCATTGACTTTAAGGGCATGTTGTTTGCAGATTTGGTGTTTTTGGCACTGTCGTGGTCCCTAGATGAAGCCAATATTTTAAAGTCTTTTAGATCACGAGTTTTTCTTGGTAGAGACAATAGGGGGCTAGCTGTAGAGTTAATAAAGTTGACATTCTCTTCGTTCTTGAATCAAGACATTACGTCCAAGTCCCTGGCATCGTGAGCTTTTCTTGGAAGGGTCTTGTAACTTCTAGTTGTGGACTTTGACAGTTATGAGTTCGGTATGCCTGAAAGTCCAATATTTTTGCTAATAGCGTAACGCCAAACTTTTACTAAAGATTTTGTGTCACATTTCTTATATTTGATACTACATCTCGCCTTATATTCCATAGATATCTCTTGATTCATACCACCAACACCCATTGAATATGACCATGTTTGAGGGAGATTCGACAAAGTTTACCAATCTTGCGAGACATTTCTCGGCAGGAAGATTTGTCACAATATTAGACTCTACAGGTGAGCTGTGGCAAAAGAGCATATGACAACATGTCTTTGGTTAGATCCGACACCCGTTTGTCACTGGGGTTGGGAAAGTGTTAGTCCCCGTGGCGAAGACCTCAATGTGAGATTAGATGGCGAAGGGTGCCAATTCATAGTTTTAGGCCAATCTTTAAGTTTAGATCCCATACATAAGGGGGGTGGAAAGGGCAATGGTGGTAATCACTACTGGCTCTGATTAGTGATCTACTATGAAGCGAATGTAAAAACAGCCTTCGAATACTCTCTGTATAAAAAATAGGAATTGTTGTTGGGAAGCTTTGGTATATTGTCAATCATAGCACATTTCGTAGTGTATGATGTAGATAGCAAAAAAATACCTTATGAAGCCTAATCATCAATAGTGAACAGCTCATAAATGAATAAACGTAAGTGATTTAACTAAATAATTGTTGTGATGTGGATGAGTTCCATCGTTTTCGATGGGCTGTACAAGATCGATGAGATCTAGATCTGGATGTAAAATATGGTCATTAAGCAGCGGGTAACGGTCTGTAGTCTCCTGCAAGTTAGAACTGAAAATGGACCTACGATATAGGTATAATAGAGTAAAGCACAATTGACGATCAAGTTCCACGACCTTGAAATTGATGGAAGGTATGCCGTGTTGTGACTCTAAAGATGCACAATAATTAACCTAAGAATACTAAGCTCATCACGAAGGGCTCTGGAAATTTACACTGGTCCAGTTCCATTAGAAGATCTGAACGTGGATGGCATAAAAGGAGCAAATATGGTTTTCCAGCCAATTGATCAATATGTTGTCGGAGTACTTGGTTAATTTTAGTGCACTTCCAGTGTAAGTTGTAAGTAGAGTAATTTTCTAGCGATTGTCAAGAACATGGTGGCATAAAGGTATCGATTACATACTGTATACAGGCCTAAGTTTTGTCGTGGGATCAGCGTGCAGATCGGTCTCTTGCAAGTAACTGTTTATTCTCGACATGTACACGGTATTATAACTGTACTATACACTGTATTAACCGATGTCAACATTATCATTAACAATCCCTTGTTTATTTCTATAATCAGGAAAATGATCATCATCTAGAGGCCTTAGTTGACTAACAAGAAGGACAGTGATGAAATTTGTTGCGAGATGTTGAAATTGTGCCTATCGGCAAATTTCACGATATTGCTATAATAAATTGAAACTATATGCACTTAAGATCTGTTGAATTCATAGCTGTGTGTATTAAAATACCATATATATTTCAAACTAGTACCTAGTGTACATCCCATTGGCAGCGATAACAGCCTCACAACGATTCTTCATAGAAATTAGGAGTTCATGAAGGTACTCATTGCTAATATTGTCCCAAGCCTCTTGGACTGCATTTCGAAGTTCCTCCGAGCGAAGAATCTCGGAGAAGTTCCTTTGGATATATAACTTCATCTCATGCCAAACAGCTTCGATCGGGTTGAGGTCTGGCGAGAAAGGTGGCCAATCCAGGACCGTGATACCACGAGATCGAAACTCTTCCATTGTCTGTCTCGCTTTATGGCAAGGAGCATCATCTTGCATAAACTCTAGACTCTCAGGCTCGAAAGACTTCATAAACTCCATGACTCTCACTAGCTCTTTATATGACATTTGTCGGCCCTCTGGGCTTGCACACACAAACTCAATTAACTCATCGACTTAGGCTAGTGTAAGTTTACGAGGTAGGCCACATGCGTGACGAAGGGTCACTAGGTTTCTCATAGCGTATTAGACTTGTCTTAATGTAAAATGAAGACCTGAGGCTACGGCTTGGGTGGTCCATCCAGCATCATTCACGAGAGTTTGAACCTCTAATCGAACATCATGAGTAGTATTTCGTGAGCGTATAGAGGTAAGTGAAGCATTGGAAATTTCCGCTGTTTCTAATGTTGGCGAAGGGGTTTGAAATTGTTGATCGTTTGAACGGGACTGTGCAATCAACAACTGTCGTCGAACTTGGTGGTATTCTTGCTGTAGCCCTTCATGCTGTCTATTGAGCTGGTTTACTTCTTCTGCATGTCGTTGTTGGAGCTGTTGGAACTGGAGCTGAAATTCACGTTGTTTACGTGCCCCCTGGCTTCTGAGATCTTGGGTTCTTTGGGATATGTCTTGAAGTCTAAGCTCTAGATCCGTTATTGTAGACATAATTAGTAGTTGTATGGTGGTCAAGTAGTATAATAGTCAAGTTGTATAGTAGTATATTAGTATAATGGTCTGGTGATATATTTGTATTGTTTTATAATTGTGTTGTGTTATAAGGAGAAAAAAGGTGTAAAAGGTTAACTTTTGTTCAGAAAAGCGGGGAATTTTAAAAGTGGGGAAACTTGAGTAGGTACATGTCGAGAATAAACAGTTACTTGCAAGAGACCGATCTGCACGCTGATCCCACGACAAAACTTAGGCCTGTATACAGTAAACTTAGTGGGGCAAGGTGAAAGAGTACTTTGTTTTTCCTAATTGGGAATCACTGCCAAGAAATTTAGAACAACTCTAAAATGTGGGGGGCAAAGTGGCAAAGTGCAGCACGATATGGCGATATGGCTATTGCAATTTGAGCGAACTGTCTTGTCGGGAGAGCCAAAAAAAAAAAGGCAGTGATGGGAAACGGATAGACGGTAGTTTGTGCTGCTGTATTTAGGTTGCAGTCGCGTATATGTCAGGCGTCTATGTCAGGCGTCTATGTCAGGCGAACAGGCGCTGAAATCATCAAGCGAGACTCGATGACACCCTGCCAAGCTTTATTTAGCGGACAATTCTTGACATGTTGTGCGACGTCTTGGCATTTCTTGGCATTGCAACATAGCGACAACTAGCAACTTTATATGACTTCACGCCGTATCGTGCCCAGCATTTCACGACCGTATATCGTGGATTTTACAGCGAATTTTACAACGAATTCGATACAGCATTTCTGGGGAAATACCCCTACACTGTGGCAAGAACCAGTGCAGCATAATTTGGGAATCTCAGCAGCTGCGCTAAAGACTGCGCACTCAGTTATCTGGTCTGGATTTCAGACTAGATGGGAGCCTGGCTCTCGCCTGCATTCGGCGATGCTGGTTTTAGAATATAAAGAAGAGATATAACCGATATAATATATCCATATAATATATCCGCTCGTTATCTCATGCGTTCTCGCATAGACTTCCGAAGCTAGCGCGAAAAGGACTGGGGTCTAAGCCGCACTGGAGATGGCCGAATTGGGCGCTGCTACTGAGTTACTAGCTTCTCACCCCCCGTAGTTGAATTTAACATGGCGAATAGTACTATGTGGCAGCGTATCTACGTAGTTATCCTCGTAGAAACAGACTGACTCGCATTGTAGAAGCACATAATGCTATGTATGATCGATATTGATATTTATCCTGATATGCTATATCATATAGACACTCGAGATGAGCATTGGAAAGGCCATGGTCTTTGGTAGTTACTGGTGCTGCTCTAAAAACCACCCAGTAGAGGCAAGAGACACTGGCTAGTTCTCAAAACAGCAGTCCTGGTAGAGTGCTGCTCATGTCTGTTGTGGCTTCCAAATACGGCGTCACCCACGTCAGTACTGTTCTGAGCAAACAAACCACGGGAACACCGTCCACTAGTCCACAACAGCACTTCAAGCTTATCCATATCCACTAGCCTCTAACTTTATCGTTATCCACACCGTCTAGGCTGAACAGCGTCAAGGCAACGTTGCCATTCGGCGTTTGTCTATCAGTTCAACATGTATCTCTTAGTGTGTGTGAATATCCTACAACTCGCCGCCTCCGTTTCCGGCCTTTGCGGCATCAGCTGCCATTGCTTCAATTTTCACTGACTTTAGTAGCGTTCTTTAGAGACGTATAAATCAATGCCCAGTCACCCTCCGACTTGCTGTCAAAACTTTCTCGTTGACAAACCACAGACCATCGATCAAAGCCCAATTTGCCCTACACATCTTGTTCCCTTTAGTACAGTGTTACATTATCCATTGTGTCTATAAGTCTCTGGAAATTGCTTCACTGTTTGAAGACCTTGACTGCTGTTCTGTTCTACGTCTTTGTTCCTCCTCTTCCTGGCATTTCCGAACGCCATCCTCCTTTCTCTTGTTGGTGATCTTCACTCACCGGTTAGGTACGTTTCCCCTTCATCTTTCAACCTATTTACCGGCCTGATCTGGCTTTGATGAACATCAGCACTTTTTTTTTTTAATTCATTAATCTTATGGAGCTACGGAGCTGTGAAGATGTTGAACATCAGCACTAATATGCCACTTCTAATTTAGCTGAAGGTCTCCGAACCTTTCTTTTTTGGCGTCTCTATAATAGAACGCCATTAAAATATCTTTAACCAGCCTCCTTCGCTCACAGGCTAGGTACGTCTGCCCTGTATTCCTTCGCCTTTTTCCCTTCCAATCTTTTACCACTGATCTGGCTATGGTGAGAACCATTGCTGACGTGTTACATCTTATTTAGGAATCGGCTGTCAAAATGGTCCGTCCTACAGATCTGGTCCGTCCTAGAGATCTAGTCTTGGACCCTAGTGCCGCAAAGTGGGAGTGGTTCACCGATTTCCCCCCGGCCGGCACTGTCGATTCCACACTTTTGAATGTTGGAAGTGAGACTGTGGCGGCAGTCTCTGGCGGGGCCTCGCAAGCCCTGCCCACGCCCAAGGTGGCTGATGACGCCGCAGCTAGCGAGAAACCAGCCGCCTTGGAGGGTGAGTGGGATGTTGAAGACCTGTTCAGGGAGCCTGAAGGCTTTGACTGGACAGCCTTTTTGGCTCTCCCCCATTCCCATTCCCTTTCCCCCCTCGTCGCTGCCCCTGCCATTGCTGCTCCAACAATTGTCGATGCGGTTGAAGCCTTCGTCCCGCTTTGGCTTCCCGCACCTCCCGCCGCGCCTATTGGGGCTGCGGAGGTTGTCGAGACTGTGGAGGCTGAAGAGACTGCTCTGGCCCCAGCAGGCCCCGTGGCGGCTGAAGAAACCGATGGCTCCACCGGTAGCGAGGAGCCTACTCGCCCGAATTTGGCGGCTCGGCCCAATAGCGGCGCGAGTCTTCCGGCCTGGTGCAGTCATCGGTCAGCAGGTGGGAAGCACTTCCCCACCTGCTGGGGGGATCTTTTCAGGTGCCCGGGTCTTCATCACCAGGATGACCGGGTTCCTGAAGCACACGCCTCTCCCACCCCACGGCCAACTGCCGCTGCGGAGAGACAACGGGGGCCGCTACTTGGAGTGCCCAATCTGCCAAGCGGCATTCGCTGTGCCCCCGAGGGTCTCGGATGCCGACGCAGCCAAGAGCGTGCGCACCAATGTGCGTAGACACTTCATGAACGTCCATATGGACGCTCGTGTTGCGTGTATCGCGTCCGGTTGCGCCGACCGGGCCGATAATCTCAAGGCCCTGTGTGCAAAGCACGGGTGCGTGCACACAAGGGCCAACGGAATCGTGTCCTCCTATCTCGATTCGGCAGGCACCGATGTTGCCGCTCACATGAAGGGCGGGTGGGGATTGTTTGTGTCCCACTTCTCCTTGTGAGCGCCAACTTTGGTGCTCGGGACGTGATCTGGACCCATGGCTATGGGTGGGAGTTTTTGGTTTGGGGTTCTGGTTTGGGGTTCTGGTTTTTGTTATATTCTTTGCATTGTTTACTGCTTTCATGGGCACAACAGAAATACACACCCACAATATATTTTTTTTCCTTTCTTCTACAATACTTCTATCTTTCTCTCTCTCTGCAATATGAAATGTGAAATGATTCAAGAAATGTCATCCAAATGCAAATAGAACATCATTTCAATAAGTTTGCTAAATTATGAAATAATCTCCTTCTAGAAATAAACAGTAAACTAGTCTAGTTCACCAAACGCACAAAACTGGGCAACAGTTCACATGTCACGAGAATTGCCGACCTCAGCACTATTAAAGACATTACCTACACACCGAACAGCACTATAGTTTTGTGTCATAGTTTTCTTCTCCTGATTTCTCGTGCTGTCTTATTTATTTACAACCACTTCTACCTAACCAAAACTGATGTTCTTACTGACCCAGAAAGAGATGCAACAAAATAGTCGGTGCCACGACTCTAATTAGTTATTCCAGAAATGCCTGTTTCCTAATTACACTCGAATATCTGAATACAGAGCAACAAACTCACAAGCATGTAAATATATTCAAAGATTTCTCTATGGACATGTACAACATGCTACGACTATAATATAAAAACGAGTTTAAGGAGATGTCTCTTTATTCATTATCAGACCGTCATCATGTTTTCCCTGTAGAAACTTCACGTCACACAGAACTGAAGCGCCAAATAAATAATCAAATCCCGCGCCGGGCCGGGATACTGGACTTTAACTTCAACTTAAAATAGATTAATAAAAAGCGAATTACATTATCTAAGTAACATCAACTTCTGTCAACAGACATTAAATAAAATAAACTATAGACAAGATCTCATCTGTTTTTTTTGGTATGAAGTCATATTCGAGTGTAACATAGAACTGGTGCCTCTACATGAATAATTTACCAATCATCTTTCACGCGAAACACTTCAAAGTTGTAACCAATCCTGAATAGAAATTACTACTTCGTACAAAAGTATCAAATACTTACAGTCAGTATCATTTATTTTCTAATTCCTCCATAGATCTAAACATTCTATTCCATAATCATACACAAAAACATATTTAGAGGTTAAAGTATTAATTGTATTTAAATTATTTAAGCGTTTCTCAGTTAAATAATTAGTACCAAAGAAAACAAACATACTTGATACAAATGTATATAAATATCATGAAAACATCCTTAGTAGTAGATCCGTAGCTTTATAGCTCTATATGATTGAAAAATGATTGCCTCTTTTAAATAAAATATTTACTTTAAAAAAACCTTTAGAAGATTTATTTGTTGAAAACAAAGCAATCAAAAAATTTAAAAATCTTTCTTAGTAAGCAAAGTCATACATAATTACCATTTGTACATAGATTTTAGACATCATACATATAGCTAGTCTTGAATTGAGTTGAGAATAAGGACAAGGGCTCATTTGTATGTGCGTTTAGCTCTCAAAAGCCGTGACTAATACCTAGGGCTGCCTGCTTCTGCCGGATCTCCAGTCGAGGGTGCACAGCAGTGGCTAAAAAAGCTCCATGATGCCATGGCCTTTGCTCGCACCTCTATAACTACTGCTCATGAAGCGCAGGAGAGAGCCGCGAACCGCCACCGTCAGCCAGCTGAGAAGTTCCATGTGGGTGATACAGTGTATCTTAGTACTAAAAACATTTCCACAGCTCGTCTCTCTTGCAAACTAGATTGGCTAGCCAAACACTAATGTCACAGGATTAGTAGGTAGCCATGTGGTCAAGCTCAAAGTTCCAGGCAACATCTGGCCAAGTTTTCATGTCAGCATGGTGCGCCAAGCCGCTAATAATCCGCTCCCCTCTCAAGTCGTAAGATGATGAGCCGGGGCTGGTGACAGTTGAACTTAGTCATGGTTGATTTGTCATTTATTTTTTTTCTTGGTATCCGGTTATTTGTTTCATTGTTTTTCTGGTCCCTCCAATTTTCATCGATTTTTTTAGATTTTATTTTAGCCTCATGGAGGAGGGCATATATTTTAGAGTAGTTAGAACATTGAGGTGGGGGTAGTTGAAAGGATCTAGGACCCAATCTTGTTGGTTGTGGTATCTACCACAGTCGTTACATTTGTCTATATAAGGAGGCCGTTTCCCCTCCTTATTCTTGTCTAGTTCTTTTCTTCCCTCTCTATCTTCTTTAACTTCTTTCAATACATTATTACTTCTACTTCAGCAAGCCTCGTCGTAGATCGTCATACTACCAACCTGCTAGGTGGACAGTGAAGAGACAAGTTTAGCCAGGCTAGCGCTGCTTGCTTTCTCCACTCCTGCCCCCATGCAAAATTTGTTATCTTTTTTGTGTTATTCTTTTTGTTAGTTCGGACGGACCTCCATTATCGTCGAGGACTATTAGGGTTTCTCGACGTTTAACGATCTACTAGGGTCTGATCCACGTGATTCACATAAAGATGTGAAATAAATAAATAGCACCATGGTGGCTGCACACCTTGTCACCTAAGGACAATAATAACAACAACAATCAACTAAGATCTAACGCGGCACGATGAGGAAAACGCTAAAAAGCTAGCACAAGCCGAAGCACGCACCGAGAAGGAACGGCTCGAGAAAGAAGCTGCTCGAAAGTTCAATGTGCTTTCTGACTTCTCAACACATCTTCACAACAGTTTTTCACTCAATTACCAAGCATTGAAACGAGCCAAATAAAGCATCCCATACAACTGGTGGGCTACTTCTTGAAATCTTAGACCAACTTTGAGAGCATTCATGAACAAAAGTTCACTCACTTCTATACTTTCTTCGGTGAACAAGAACTATTTCCAACCAGAAAAAGCTGGCAAAGCCATTGTCATGTGAGGATCATGTTTGTTTTTCTCGACTAGCTGTTGAGGACCATGTTGAAACTATTATCAAACTATTTTTGCAGCATAAAGAACCCGGCAAAAAAACAGCATCCGATTCTATCGAAAAAGTGGTTTTCGATGTCAACGATATCATGCTATTGCTCAATTGGCAACCGAATCTTCAATTCACCCTAGTCGACCACCAAGGATACGTAGTTCATCACTCCAAATATCGGCATATCAGATTCTGATCTCTCGGATACCGATGCTACATAGCTATTAGTGCTCCATTTCCACCTTAATAGAAATGAACTAAATATATTTGTTTTTTTTGTTATGGGAAGTCGGGGTCTAAAAGTCTGAACGTTCTAGTGCTTTTGCTTTAGCACTAATTGAGTCGCCTGTTAGGACCCAACAAGGAATAGAAATAATAAAATAAAATAAAAGACCTGTCCATCTCTCCATCTTCCCCGTGTTTCTGGGAATTAGGAAGCTGTCCAATGCAAGCTATATGGTTGCGTTGAGTTCTCGGCTTTTATGGATACCTTCTCCATGGCAGTAGATGGATCAGCTCTTAAGCTATCCCATCCGGTGAACTTACTTACACAGGCAGAAAGCTGAATCGGAGTCGCGTGCGCATGAGTTTCCTGTCAGCGCTGTAAGTTGTAATTCCTAAGCCAAACTTGAATTATAGCAAATCAACATTTGTATCGATCTTTAGCTTTCGAATTTAATTTAATTACCACCCTATTGCCATTCCGTCAACATTGCCATTTTACTTCAGTAGCCATGAACAGGCGTGCTGGTGGCCTTTTCCAAGAGATAAATGATCTTATCAAGTCAGCAGGCCATCAAGGTCTGCGGGCTGTCAAGCGAGAGCATGAGGCCGATGATGACGCCCCTCAGAAGCGTGGCAGAACGCCAACCGATGACAAGCCCAATAATGTATGTGATAAGCAACTCAGAGGTACTATCGAATCTATTATTCAACAGATGACTGTTGGTCACCTGAAAGATAACTTGGTAATGTCCCAGGGCCACAAGGCAGATCTTATTAGCAAGTTGGAACAATGGTTGGATACTCCCTAGATTTTAGGCAGTCATGGGAATAGCTCCATTAGTCTTAAGGTAGAAAGCTAGTTATGTGATATGTTACATATGTTAGTACGCTTGTCTTGGTGAGATGCTTACTGTCATGGCCCACAAATTATATACTTGGCGATTCACAGATATCTTATTTGATGATAATGAAATATATATAACTAATGTAATATTGATGCAATATATATTATGATATGATGATTTCCAACTCTTATGGTGTTTTTGAATACACACTCCCCTCTTCTCAATTTATGATCATGCTCCAATCAAGCTATATCCTTGATAGTAGCCAAAGTTGTCCCCATGACAACAAGGCAAAGACATTTCTATTATGCAATGCTAATTGGCATGCGATCGTTCTCGGATAAGAGAATCATTATGCAATAAGGCGAGTACTAAGCATACACGAAGTAGCAAGCGCCTAACGCGGTTACTTGTGACTGCTTAGATGCAGTAAGGTGTCTGGGTTACCTCGTTGAAGGAGCAAGAGGTGTTAGGAGGGCAGTCACCACCGTACTATATTGAACAAAAGCATGCAATGTTAGTCTATGGAATTTCTCTGATTGTAACTTGACATATGTTTCTACTTGAAGAAAGAATATACAGCAATATCAAAAGGGAGAATGTTGAGAAGTTAGAGAAAAAAAACTTACCACCCAGGCACCTAGGACGCTGCAGATAGCCCAGCCATCGGAGCCCTCGTTGACCGCACACTTGAAAGTGCCAGGGACACACTTCTCCGGGACAGAAGTACTCGAAGGAGAAGCCGAATCACCCCCCGGAGTGGGAGCAGCAACGGCCATGGAGGCAGCGAAAAGAGCGGTAATGGCGAAGGACTTCATTTTTGCGAAAGAGGGTGGTCGGTTGATATTAAGATGAAGAAGAGTTATTAAGTAATGTTGAGACAGTGTTGAACGTTGAGAGAGCGAGGGTGAGTGAGGGTGAGTGATAGAGAAGAGATATTTTGTTTGCGTTATACAGAGGACGTCGACTGCCTTTATATCTTTTCTTTTCTTGATTTCATTACTATCTACTTTCTACTTTGCATAGCTTGGGTCTCACTCATACACAAGACTATCCGGACAACGCCGTTATTCAACAATGCTATCTTCGCCCATATTGCCAAGAGGATGTCAAAGCTTCCATGCTATTGAACCAACTGCATCCGACTCTCCGTCTTTCTTTCCCTGCTCTTCTCTATGTCAGCACAATATGAATCGTTTTCTTTATTATATCAGCATGGGCCTTGCACCGCCGCTGGTTTAGTCCGTTCGAGTCTTTCCATCTCCAACTTTTGAAATCTGCTGGCTTCCTTTTTAGCTTCTTTGTTGTTGCCCCTGCTATACTTCCTAGGGACAAAGAATATTATAATGGCATGTTCTTTATTTACTTTTATCGTTACCCCTCTAGTCTTGGTCTAGATCTACTCCTCTGGGTGTACAACTAGGTCAGCCCTATGGAAAAATAGTAGATATCTAAATAGGAGATGTAAGTTTAAGGCTGTCCCGCTGTCAAGGTAACGAATTTTAATAACGATATACTGTCAGTCCCACAAAAAGACCCTACCCAGCTACGGGGTTTCGGGAACATAACTTGGAACGATGTTCAATGTCATTGACAAATATAGCCAGAGCAGATGTAAGAGATAATGATAATGAGGAAAATCAAATACATATAGCTAAAAGATGCATTTTGACTATACATAGATAGGGAATGTTTTTAAATGAAGTTTGGCTTGTTCATAAATTATCTTTATTCCGACTACTATTTAGCATAAATTTCCTGAAAGATTTTAACATTTTTGGTGATTTCGACAGTTTAATGGTGTTTATGAAAATTGGTGGTACCTGCTGTCAAAATGGATAGTAAAAATTGTCTCGTTAAAAACAAAACCACAAGGAAAAACAACTATTTTCGAAGGCCACCTTAACACCAGCAGGAATAACTATCTTGAAAATAAGACTGTATAGAACTATAACTAACTATACAACCATAGTAATATGTATCTGATTCATAGAGAAAATCTTCGCTTGGATAATTTCTGAGTGATTACCCGAAAAATGACGATGCTAAACCCTTGCAACGACAATATTTCAATGCACGGGTATACCGTCTTATATTTTCGTGTCGACTCTGTCGGGCTCTATTTATACTTCGGTATAAGCATTCTGGGGATTTCAGAGCATTAACACGTATTATCGGCCCATATCTTCGTCTCCGTTTATCCCTCTGTCTATTCAAGACCATGCTTTTCTTGCTATGTTGGCAACCCCAATCTAGGACAATTTCACTATGCGTTATATCATGCTAAGTTGATGATGATGAATAATGGTAATGCTGGAGGAAATGTCTTGCTCTCGGATTATGGAGCCAGAAAACAGAATCACAGCAATTCAACTTACCCTAGTCAGTTCGTATATCATGAGCTCATTCATGCATACGGCTGATACTACTTAGTCTGAGATAAGCAAGTATTGATTCATCGTGTATATCAGGCCAACACAAAATAAGGTAACTACATCTGTATATAGCAGGGAATAGGTAACTATCTCTACCATGTATGACTACATGTATAATTGTAATCAATTTTGAGCTCTAATTTTCAATTAAGCCGACTTTGGAAATTGGCACCACTATTTATATTATTAAGCCACAGCAAAACGCTATTTGAATCTGGTTTGTTTATTTACATCACTATATAAATTGTACTTCATAATATGTATATGGTTCACAAACACCTTTCTATTTTGTTATTCCGATATTCGATCAACATGATTATTCCTAGCATCTCTATGATAAATCAATTATACAAGCACTGAAGCCAGTTGTACTGCACGTAGAGCAGTTTTATACTGGGTGATCACCTCAAGCTAAGCAATCCTAACAACCACGGCGACGATGTTTATCAAGAATAATAGCCTAGATCTGATTGCGATGTATCAAGATCCAACATCATGCACTACCATGTGCATCTCAGTTGAAGCACCTCAACTCAAGCTGGGCACCTTGATTAAAACCAACAGTACGCCTACACGCGTCACGCACATATGTCAATTTCCAGCTCACACCAGACACGATATCTTACATCCCCAACGATCTGGCCATGAAATACACCCCTGCCAATCAGCCGGCTTTCGAGTGCGCCTCTAATACTTTGGAGGTCATCATGGACCAATCGCAGTTTAGTAGTAGCCAAATTGCTCATCATGTTATAAGGTTAAGAAAGAATCATACCTGCATTAAATATATCCAACTCTTTGGAAACCAAGTACAAACTCGGCTATTCTGAAATAGAGTTAAGGACAAAAAATAAAACTGTTATTGAAATCTATTTTCATTTTTTAACTCTTGATCTAACACTGATGCCTCTACAAGAATCTAACTCCTTTTTTCAATTTGTTGCTGTATACCTCCAATGTTCCGAAACTTCATTTCATGAGCTCTTGCATATGAGGTGAATGACCCATCTTCATAGATTATGTTTTTGAAAAACTCCTAAGATAAAGCAATTTGAAGTCCTTAGAGCAAAACATCCCCAGAAACACATCCGGAGCAGCCAATAGGCGAGTGTTGTAGGCTCTACAGCAGGTCACAATGCTTTAATACCCTTCCAGCCGCAAACCAACGACTATCTTCAGTGTTTGGTCTTTTTTTCCTTGGGACTTCAACATTCATTTTCTTTCCGAAGTTTTCCTTTAGGCTCTTCCTGGTGGTGCCCAGCGCGAAGCGGGGGCGTAGCCATCTTGTATTGAACAATACTTCAAGTGACGATGTTAGTCAGGACAGAAGTCAGAAAGCGCTTTTGGATCTCATGATTAGCGTACCGGCAGTGACACCACAAGCCTTGAGCTTATCAGCGCAGTGAGTAAGAGAATGACGCTTAGCGTCGGAGAGGTAACCACGTCGCTCAAGAGCCTCCTCTACGATTTTATGGCCAAGGTGAGCGTTAGCCAGAGAGGCAGCGACATCCAAAGTAGCGATGATGCTGTGAAAAATACCGTTTTGAAAGATAAGTTGTTGATAGTAGAGTGGAAAGAGAGTAGATGAAGTTGACCCTGTAAAACGAAAGAAATTCAGAAGTAAGAAGATAATAATAGGATGTTGCTACGGAATGATGTAACGAATAAAGGAAAGCAAAACAGTCCTTCGGTGTCATGAAAGCTCAATACTTATACAGATGCTTATGATAGTGATGCTCTAGTTTGTGCCCGGACTTGACTAATGTAATACTCCCTCTCTCCTCCCCTTCATCATGAGCTAAGGAACTGTACTAGTTGTAGACTCCTGTACTAGAATAACAACCAAAGTAAACGTTGGGGCCTAAATTCTTACCACCGACTTCCAGCTTAGCCTAGCTAAGTCTAATGTATATGAAAGAATAAGCCCTCACTGCCAATCTAGGGTCCAAAGTGTTGTTCAAGTATGTAGTTATTCTGGCTACTACCTAGAGAAATAACGAACTAGTCAGTTAGAAGTATTATCATAACCTTCCGATAAAGTCCTCACCAAAACAAGAGTGTGACCTAATGAAATCTATTGAACCTAAGATCTGACCTAGTATATATACTATTCGATGTTCCACAAGAGCTTGGGGTAGGCTGAGAGGATGCAATAGTTGCTGATATAGCCCAAGATTCTAATAGGTTCCACAGAGAAACAAGATATTTATTTTCCTGTTTGTAACATGTCGACAAACTGTCCATGATCAAGACGTACCTGTTACTAGGCAGAAAATTGCCATGACTTATAACATGACTCAAATACCGCCATCTTAGCTGTGATATGATCGCCCCTTTGTCATTTGATTACCAATACCTAATGATTTTGTAGTTTGTTCATTTGTTCTGTGGCAGTAATGTCTCTTTAGTTTGCCCCCGGTTTATAAATCATCATGATCAAATGACCTAAGCTACTTTTTCTCAAGCCGTGGGTTGTTTATAATTGAAATTGGAGGGTGAGGGATTGAGAGAAGTCAAACTATCTTTGGGTTTAGAGGTGGCTTACAATCAAATAGAAGTTGATTTAGGAACATCAAGTGTATCAAGTATTTTGATATTATCATTGCAGAGTTCGGCAAGGACTCAAGTGATCGAAATATTTGTCACATACTCACTTCACTGTCTGGTGACAAAATTGTGCCGATAACAAAAGTGAGGCCTTCTGATATCACTAAGTAGAACGTAGAGTTGCTAGAAACCCAGCCATATACATTATTTTATAGTAGGGTATGTAGCTAGCTATGAGTACTAAAGTTATCTTATTTTATAGTGCCTCTTAATGTTCAAGGTGGATATTATTGCAGTTGGTAGAACCTGAAAGGTTATGATACATAATGATACTAATATTGCCTACTGCTGGTATACATTACAGCATGAATATTGTATCAAATGCACAACGAAACTTTCGAACTTCTAAGATTCAAGCCACACTGTTAGATACCTTTGCAAATTCATCAATACAAGGTAGGATAGTATTCTACATAAAGGTGGCTACATTATGGTTAAGATATTCCTGTCGGAATCCACAGTGCCAGAAAAGAAAGCACACAGATGAAACTAGTCCGGCTAGTCACTGTCTGTTTGGAGCTGTGGCCATTATTACTTGGGCCTTCTCAAGAAGTGGTTTGTCAAGATCGTGTTCAGTAGGTGAATTAGATCATTTATGTAATCCTACTAGAATCTCTTATAGCAGGCTTGGTATCACTTTTTGTTACCGCTTCATGACAACTATACAATTCTAGAGATGGTGAGTAATTTATGTACTAACTTGGAATATAGGTGACTTCTCAAGGCTAAGCATGACTCAGACGTATGTCTTGATTACTAGTTCTCTATAATCTTCAATTTCTAATTTTCGTTCTGCCAAAGCCCTGATACCTTCAGTAGTAGCTAATGAAATAAGTCTTGAGATAAATTTTGGTGTTTAGGGGACATATATGTAATGAGATGCCAGAGTCAACAAAACAGACCTGGTTTGTAAGAAACGATATCGCCATATTTGCGACGTAGAAGCATGTAATGTAAATGAAGTCACTAGATTTTACTAATAACTTGAAGGTTGTTTAACAATGTAGCTACAATTAGTTATGGTATGGAAAAAAAAAGACTTCATTGGGTAAAGAGATATCTGTTTGTAGTGATGTGGGGCTACCATCCCCGCTATTCAGTGAGCCTCTAGGAGACTAGTGATCATGGCCGTAAGAAAGAAAGATTTGGCGTAATCGAGTCGGATGCTATGGATGAAGCACCGCGCCGGCGTCTACGGAGTTCTGCAGAAGGTAGATGTCAGTCAGGTAGTAACCATACTGTTCTAAGAGGGCTTATAATATAAGGAGCTACAAAATGCTCGGAGGTTTTGAGACAGGTTCCCGACGAGGTGGGTTTTCCCGGAAAGGATTAGAAGTTGAAATGCGCAGGAATAGCATATAACGAAACCATAACAAATGTTCTGTATCTCAGTGGCCTGTCACTGTTGAGAAGTAGGCTGTCCTTCACCTTACATTGTATACTAGTATCAGTTCAGGGCTGTGTATCGTAGGATACCGAGGTGCTACATAGCTATCAAAGCTCCATTTCCACCTTATTAAAAAAAGAGAAAGAAAAATGTCAGCTCAAGCCAAGTCTGACTAACTTCATTCCATAACTGGATTATTTCGGGTACGGCATGGAAATGACAGCAAAGCTTGTCTTACTAATACTGGGATAATATCTGTAAGATCCATTCAAGGCATTTTGTAGGAATTTTGCTCTTATCTTCCTATTCTAGCCTCTGTTACAATTTGTATCCAACCACCACCATGGCTACTAGTACGATAGAAGACCCTTCGACGGGTAAGTATCCTCGCCCTTATTAGCGTCACACAGACTACTATATCGAGAAACATACCACTAATACAAATTCCTACAGGCTACTATTTCACCAATGTCCTACGTCATGACACTTACCCGCTTATCGACTCAGGAGCCTCTGAACGTGATCTCACCGGCCGCTACGTCTTTATCAGCGGAGCCTCACGTGGAATTGGCATGGAGATGGTGCACTCATTTGCCCGTGCCGGTGCATCTGGTATTGCCTTTGGAGCACGAACAGACACCACCGACTTGATACCCGACATTCTAGCTACTGCCTCGTGTGCTAACGCTGGGAAGAAAGGATGGGCACCGCCGACAGTGCTTTCGCTGATTGTCGATGTTACCGCACCAGAAAGCGTGAGGCAGGCGGCAGAAGCTGTGAAGAAAGCGTTTCCTCGACTCGACGTTCTCGTTAATAATGCGGGCGTCATGCCGCCACGAAAACATATAAAAGACGCAGATATTGAAGCTTGGATGGAGACATTGGATGTCAACGTCAAAGGAACATTTTTAGGAATGCACTATTTCATCCCTCTACTCTTACAACAGTATAACCAACAGCACGATGCCGATAACATGGAACCACAGCCGGTAAAGAAGAGTCTACGTACTGTGGTCAACATCAATTCTCTCGCTAGCCAGATGATCTCGCCGGGAGCTAGTGCTTACCAAGTAAGCAAACTAGCACAGCTCCGACTAACCGAATTCATCGAGGCCGAATACGGTAACCCCAAACTAATAGACGGAAAAGAAGAGGAATACGGCCTTCTTGGCTTCGCGGTGCATCCTGGAGGCGTGGCTACCGCCCTAGGCAAATCTCTACCGAAGGAAAGACATGCCGCGTTGACGGAGACGCCACGGTTATGTGCGGATGCCGTCGTGTTTTTGGTCGAGCGGAGGAGGGATTGGCTGCAGGGAAGATATATCATGGCACAGTGGGATATGGAGGAACTTTTGGCCAGTGAAGATGAGATTGTGAAAGACAACAAGCTAAAGGTGCGCATACGACTATAATCGACATACAGAAAGGGGTAGAGATACAGTGAAACGAAAAACAGCATAAATAGACTTATGACGCTAGGCTAGACTTATCAAAGCCACACCCTGGAAGACTTCAATCCTGTCCACTTTATCTACTCCGCCGTAGCTTTTTGACCGAGAAGAGCGTGAAATTCTCCAGCGCAAAATGGCAACAGTTAAGGTTGAATCGCCGAAACGCAAGATGTTGGTAAAAGCCTGACAGGCGGTTAGCTGGGGTCACAGCATCGTGTAAACTCTCGACAATGTCTGAAGCTGAGACGCCGCTGCCAATAACCAAAAATTTCTATAGTTGCTGTTAAAAGGGTTTGTCATAGGTTGAATGAGCTACGATATAGCGTGTCTATGCTTCTACCTACCTTGTCTGTATAGTTGGCGCTTCCACGCCACGCCTTGGAGTGGATGTCTTTATCAGAATGAGCAGCGAGAGCTTCGTCTGGCCGGAAATATTGTGAATCTTCGCTTCTGTGGCCCGAAGCGACGATCACGTTGTCAAAATCATCCTGCCACCACATATCTTTGACATTCTGATTTTCATCCACCGAGATCCCTTCCTAGCGCAACATCAATCTCCATTTCTTTGGCGGCGGCACGTCATCTTTGTCCGAGTCTCCGTTCTGGGCCGGTTTCGGGACCGGCTGTCTCTCGATCTTCCCTACGTGGGTTTTAAACGATATCAAGTGTGGGAAGGGCCCAAACAGCTTCTCCAAATAGCCCCAGACTACAGCTAGAGGCCGTGTTTCGTTGAAGGGTTTAAATTTCGCATAGAATCGGTACTGTTGACGACAGGGAACGGTGTGTGTGTGTGAAGGTCATGGTCTGGGCGCCACTGTTTGTGTCTAGGTCGCGATACGAGGAGTTGCCAATATTGAGCCATGGAGAGCTTAGGAATATGCTAATTTCACTGCTTGGAAGACATCAACATCAAGAGTCTAAAGGAGATAGGTTGTATGATGATGTTGTAGTGCTAGCATTTCAAGATAAACTCAAAGAGTGTGGAGCGTGACTATTAAGGAGTAGCAGAGTAGAGACGATTGTTAATATATGCACTGAGATGTTCCAGCCAGTGCCTAGGGAATGACTTTCTCCTAGGCCTTCTTACTTATGATGTCATGCCCACAAAACTAAATGCTCAGGCGATCAGCCGCCTTGCCGAAGATGTGACACCGATAACATGAACTGTGAATATTCTTCTAATAAGCGGAAATTCACCACTACCCAAGCCGATGGATCGTCTGTTATAGATAAAGGGGAATTCCAACTCTTTAGGAATGTTGGTAGCTTGAACGAGTCTAATCTATCACTCTATTCCCTGGACATAGTTCATAACTTATTTGTCGGAAAATCTGCCAAATGCTGGCAACTAGTTGCCGTTGCATGTCGTGTGATGCTAGGACTGCAACTGGATGTGCCATGCTCAGAAAAAACCTTCACACAACAAAAATGTTCAGGAAGATTAGCCTGGCATATGTTTCATATGGACAGGATTCTGACAGGTGGATTGGATGCTTATGTTTGTCTTAATGAAGACAACATGAAGCTCAAACTCCCCTGTAATGAGGATGCTTTCCAGGCAAACCAATCAGTTCCGTCCTAACGTCTAACAAACCCCCAAGCCGTGCTCGCCGCCTATGAGCATGTCAAGACTATACTATACGATTGATAAATCTTAAGCATCATATTCAAAGTATAGCCAAAAGGTTTTCCGGAGGTTACTGCCTATTTCCATAGAGTAAAGTGGAAAGCATCACGAGCCATGGAAAAAGTCAACAGATTACAAAATGAAGTGTCAAGTTTCACAGCTTCTCTCCCTGACGACTTGCGGCTTAACGAGCAAAACATTGTAGAATGGGCTGGTAGTAAAGAGGAGCAGATACCCGTCTTTGTGCACTTCTGAATCTGTGTTCTTCACGTTGAACTCTACCAGTTCTCCATACCTGGCTTGCGAGAGTTTGGATCGGCTGAACTACAACAAAAGTTGCCTCGCTCGCTCTATTCTGGAAGATATTTCAGGTCCGACTATGCACAATAAAGACTCTCTTGCTCTTCTATATCTGGAGATGACTAACTACCTTATGCCTTGTATACAAGAATACTAAAGTCTTCATTGTATGACAAACAGATATAGCAATATAGCCGGTAACAGCACAGCGCCTTTAACAAGGACAAGAGCGAGTCAACAAAAAATCGTAGTGGTACTTATCAGAAGGCTAACAGAATATATCGGCCTGTATAGCTTTTCCATGTTATCTTGATATTTCTACAGTTTGTATGTGCTAAAGTTGATAGCCTGACTAGGATCACTACCCCCTCAGTTACACGGTCTGCACTCTGCAAAGACACTCTGGAAAGAGAATAAAACCATACCTATTCACAGATACACATTGTACAAATTGTTGGAATTGAAAGATTTGAAATTAAATTGCAACTACTAAGATGAAAACGGTTGATAAATATGTTAGCACCCAAAGCGGGCAAGCTCAAGCTCTAGATGCCTTTCCACAGCATTGGATCGAGTGGCTGACTGGGCGAGCTTACTCAAGCTCCCATTCATCGAAATCCTCCTTATACTCTGGATGTATACGGAGCATCTCAGATTTCTGGGCAGAGGTCAAGGACCAGTCATCCTTGATAGGATTGAACGGCTCTCTGACGGTGCCAGGGATCCATTCCCGCTCAGAAACCATATCGATCAGTCGGCCAACCATGGCACCAGAAGATGTCTTGGACCACTTGGTCCGATCATCCTCTAGCATGTCAAACAAATCATCAGCAACATCGGAAGGCATATCTTCAGTTTCGAAGGGCAACTCAACGTCATGAGTTACAGTCAGGTCCGAGCCCTTGAATAGCCTTGAAGCATCCTTTTTGCTGAATGATCTCTTGTGGTGCCAATCAACCCAGCGGCTTTTACACTTTGGCCCTGACGCGACACAGAAGTCAAGCAAATCGAGCACTTTAGTGGTGGTAGATTGCGTAAATGACAACCATGACAAGTCATTGCCAAAGATGGTTGGCTTGAGCCCAACTGTCGTAAGACTCTCCAGCGCTAGATTGCCGGAAAGGCCGAGCTTTCCTCCGCCACACAGCCCACAAGCCTCGTCATATGAGGCTCCAGCTGTTAGGTGGAACTGGGGAAATTTCCAATCCACAGTGGCGGCGACGGAGGCATCGATGAATGCTGCCCGGAATGCTACCTCGGCATGAATCCCGTGGTAGACATAGACTTCTCCATACAGGCCACCTGAAACAGTCGGCTTGTAAAGAGAGAACTTCGATGCTTCGATATTAGCACCGACCCGGCTCTTCCACACTCTACGATCGGCATGAGCCAAGAGACGGTTATCGTCGGAGACCGTCATCTTGCCACCAAAATCTACCCGGGCGTACGCTTGGATATCACTAACAGTATAACCTATACTGTCACTCAGTGATAGAGACACAGAGCCAATATCAGGGATCTGGAAAACAACCGGTGGGAGTGCTACCAGTTGCTGAGAACCTGAAAGTCCCTGGACAGCATGGCCAGTGATAAACAGTCTAAGTAAAGCTTGAGCGACCACACCTTTGGTTGAGATCTTAAAATCTCCACCATGGTGCTTTCCCGCACGGTAACTGAAGCCAATGGCTCCAGATACGGCACACGATGAGCACTTTAGGCCTAGATCCAGGTTAGAATCACTGTATGTGATTCCACTGTTGTGCTGGAAGTCAAAGAACATGTACTTTGACTTCCAAGGCGTGGTATCATCTACCGAAGCCGAGACCAATTCGATCATCAGAGGATCCGTGACATTTTGGAAGTCATCTGCTGTGTCAGTCATGACATTCCAATCCTCAAGATCATTGATTGTGTTGGGTGTGACATCCAACACTATTATGGTATTTCCTCGGGCAGTGATGCCCGAGACGCCGAACCATCCATGGTTCTGTGAGTTGACAGAACCAATTGGCGTCATAACCATGACACTGCCCTGAGAGTTGGAAGCCAAGGCAGATGCCCACACATCCAGAGCGGTGGTGGCAGCATCTATGGTAGTGAACTCGATGGCGAGTTTATCAGCTCCATCGAAGCTGATGGCAAGTAGGTGCTCAGAAACCTGGTCAAGGTTAATGAGCGGCGTACCGGAGTACGCAAAAAGAGACGCTACGGAGTCTTCGGATCCGTAGGCAAATACGTCCGCGGAGTGGACATTAAAGGCGTTGTTGCCAGTACGGTCATGTAAAGACACGTGCGGCATAAACGTAAACAACTGCACAACCGTAGAGTCATTTGTCTCTAGAGAGGCCATGTCGGAGACCGAGGTAGGCGAGGACGAGGAGTTTGTAGCCTTCTGGGCAAGCACAGGCTCCATAGTTGACACCGGGAGCGCAAAAGCAGTGGAACTCGGGCTCCAAAGCAAAGAGGCTGAAGCCTCATTGAGAGAGTGGGCAGAAGCCCAAGTGTAGGTGCCATTTGTGGCAAATGCAACAACTGCCTGGACAAATAGTGTCCAGGCAACTGTTACCACTATTAGAGCTCTAACGTGCATTGCAACTGCTATATAAAATTGTAGATGAGGCTACGAATTGTTAGTAACAGTGCTTTAATATGAATAAATGAAAAGGTGAGGGAAAGGGCAAATGATTGGCGGTGTTATGATGGTAGAAGGTAGTGATGATAAGAGATGATAGATTATGAAATTGAATTCAAATACTTACTGTAAGAAGCTTTTAATACTACTTAAGAAGTAGTGAGAAGGTAGTTGTGTTGATTGGTAATTGTATAAAAGTAGTAGTGTGAAGGTAGTTGTGTTAATTGCTCGGATGGTATTAGCCAAGTGAACCAAAAGTTGTTGTTGAGGAAGAAGTTTGAGAAAGGAGAAACCACCTAGATGGGGAGAAAGACCGTCTTCTTATACTCAAAGAATTCTGAGAAAAGAAAGAGTCCTAAGAAAGAGTCCTAAGAAAGAGTCCTAAGAAGAGTCCTAAGAAGTCCTAAGAAAGAGTCCTATATGAAGTCATAATTTACTAAGACTCGCTCCCCGACTTTAACTAGTTGACGTTGTAAGTGGAGTTTGCCACTCTTGGCAAAATATTTGTACTCATTTTCTTGAACATCAAATGAGCACTTATACACACTATTCAAAAATACTGGAGGAGCAGCCATTAAATTTATTGCCATATGTAGTTTTTTACAGGAACACAATCTTGGTTCCGAAGTATAGGATATGATACTACAGGAATATAATACCACGCTCCATGGCAATATGCAATATAAACAATATATGAAGAATCAAGCAAAGGAGAAGCATATACTCATTGCTCAACTTACCATGTTTCAGCCTATAACGGCTTTGAATTTCTAACTAGCAAGAAAAAGTCCTATGAGAGTGTATTAGTGAAAATCCTTAGTAGAGTATATTGAACTAGCTATAATTACGTTTTTGTCGAACGGAAGTATGCTTATCTCAAAGGTCTATCATGCAATAGTTTGGCCTTATGCCGGCTTTTTACGCAAGCAGATAGAGATTTCCTTGAGAACGATAGTATTCAGCGTTTAAGATGAAGCAAATTGCAGGAATCTCTCAATTTTGGACTTTTTGTAAATCTGTCATTCCTACATACCAATAATCATACTATCAAATGATGTAGTAAAGTTTCATTTAGAAGATTGTCGTATAGTCTACGTGAAGCTTGGTACAAGAAGAACAGCTTCGTCTACATCAGCAACCAAACTCTTCCAAAGCAACCTCTCTAGTGATAAATAGACATATATCATGAATACAATTGTCACAGTAAGGTGAGAAGGGCCACATCCTTAGGTGAAAACTTGACAATAAATCTGCCA
>RMBW01000185.1:12146-49003 GCA_004009845.1 Davidsoniella eucalypti | reverse complement strand
CTAACCCTAGCTCTATAGTTCTATAAGATTAATGAATTAAAAATAAAATTGTAGTACAATAAGAAATAATATCTTGCTTACTGACTATAAACTATTGCGTTGCTAAGTGCATCAAGTCATAGCTTTCGCTTGCTAGCTCTAACATATATAGCTACAGCGGGGTTGACATTCATATATTTTACCCCGCTGGACATACTTTACCCGCTGGACATACTTTACCCCACTGGATATACTTTACCCCGCTGGACACTCAACCAATAGTCCTATCTAACTAGCTGACAAAAAATTCAGTTCTTTGATAAGCTTAGCCAACATTTGTACTATCTAAAGAACTATACTTCACTGTGTCTGATTATACAATCATTTCCCAATCGCCTAATTTGCGGTTGTTACTTATTCATAACTCTTTCTCTGTTAATTAACCAATCTACTCTTCTCTTGATACTCAATAACACAGCCTATCGTTTGTTAAATCTTTTCTGACAACCTACTGTTAATGTTTTGCCTCTACAATCTTTGACCTTAATGCTAACATCACGTTAGAAGTTTACCATCTCTATATTCCTGCCCATATTATACATCTGACATTATGGCATTTCCCTACAATGCAACCTAACTTTAAACCCTAACCCTAACCCTAACTAACGAAGCCATTGATAATTGCTGATTATACTACTACCATTCTTCTTACTTGTCTATGTAGAACATTCTCTCAATAATCTTGGTCTTTGCTCTTATATTTTAGCCACCATCTCAACTTGCTTTGTAACTCGGGAATCATGTAGTTATCAATATATCCTGCCGATACTACAGAAAGTAATTACTATGTAAGTTTAATATTAAAACACCAACTGTGTCACTTGTTGTTTTATCAATCATGTAAACTATAAATCCCAACCACCTAATATCATGCTATTCTAATGGTACAAGTACCTAAAGTTGTTGATAATTTGAACTGCCATATTAGTCTTGTGGTTCTTCTTACAACTAAAAAACCTAATTGAAATACACAGTAATACTTACAAACACTACCTTTATCCTACCGAATTATTTTATTTCCATTCTCAATAGCATTAACTATTATTATATATAGACATAGCAAGTGAGTGTCTGTCCTGCCAATTGTGCTGTAATGCCCGGTAATATATTAAATCTGCTTGTTATATTATCTTGTTTGGCTAACTATTATTTTCAATTTTATTGACTAACCTTCTCTATTGCACCTAATTACCTGCTCTATATAGTAGAAATCCCAATAAATATATAGTATACTACGATTATGAATTACTTCATGCAACCAATCTTTTCGCTTACAACTTTACCAATATTAAATTCGACTTTTAAAATTGGGGTTTTTTTTTCTATTTAATTCAGTAATCTTATGGGACTATAGAGCTATCAAGATGTTTAACTTGAGCTTATTTATAGTTACTTCATTTCTAAATCAGCGAACACTAATTCAGCCATATAGCATTTCTTAAAACCACTGATGGCCTCTTCTAGCGTCCTAACAGCCTGT
This sequence comes from Davidsoniella eucalypti, assembly GCA_004009845.1. Lineage (NCBI taxonomy): Eukaryota > Fungi > Ascomycota > Sordariomycetes > Microascales > Ceratocystidaceae > Davidsoniella > Davidsoniella eucalypti. Next base: position 47,484 of record RMBW01000185.1, on the reverse strand, counting down.
TTAATATCTTGTTTCAGCTTATTTCTCCCCGCTAATATTACCTGAACCCTTAAAAATTGATTATACCCTAAAATCAAACTGTCCACCTTTACCTTCGATATTGTCTATATTTATGTATCTATCATTATTACAAATGATACCAAGCTATCACTACTCTGTACTCCTGATAGAATGTAGTCCGTTCATATCACATTACTCTTCTTGATACCTTGATCAAAATCCCCCTTTGGATAGTACTTGATGTTGTTCTATTGCCATTCTTTTCCTAAATTAGCATACTATGCGCCCCTCTTTGAGCTATAAAAAACTTGGTTATAGCTTTTGAAGTAAATATTTCTAGCTTTGCTAATGCTACTCTTTGCTTGTAAGAACTAATATTTGAGATGCTAATTGAAGCTTTACATCATCATCGTGACTTAACCCTAAATTTGCTCAAAATTTGATGTTTGTCTTATTTAATGGTCCAATCAATGTACTTACATCAGCATACCTTTCTTCTTAATTAAATTATTCTAGTTATCTTATTTTCTATTGTTAAATTAACTATGATTTTACAAGTCTCTTGCTTTTATACTCATACAACATCTATTCTGTAATAGCCCTATCAAATGATACTCTTTTCAATTTGATTTCTAAACTCAACCAACTATATCATATCACAACATAATCCGCATCCCTCTAAGATTAATGAATCAAAAAAAATCACATCACAACCAAACAATCTATATTTCATACAATCTCTATAACCTAATTGTCTACCTTGATTCACAAAACACACTGGCCTATTAATTAACTATACTGCCCTAATGCTGACGTTAGCCTTTATGCCATTCATACATTTATATCATAGCACCAATCTTATTCACTAAATTTCAAAATTCACCGCCATAAAGAACTATAAAAAACTGGCTATAGCTTTAAGTACATATTTTCAGCTTGGCTCATGCTACTCTTTGGTTGTAAGAAGTAGCATTTGAGATGTTGACTGAAGCTTTACATCATAATCGTAACTTAAACCTAGCAAAATTGTGCACTAAACTTGCTCAGAATTTGATGTCTATCTTATTTAATGGCCCTGCCAATATACTTTTTATTTTTATTTTTTAATTCATTTATCTTATGGAGTTATAGAGCTATGAAGATTTTGCCAATATACTTACATTGTACCTTTCTTCTGATTAAAGTATTTTAGTTATCTTATTCTCTATTGTTCCATTAACTATTCTTTTACGAGTCTCTTATTTTTTTACTCATAACAACATCTATTTTGTAATATCCCTATCGAATGATAATCTTTTCAGTTTCATTTTCTAAACTCAACCTACTATTGCATCACAATCAATCAATCTATATTTCTTACAATGTCTATAACCTGATTATCTGTCTTAGTTCATAACATACACCAGCCTGTTAATTAACTATGCTGCCCTATTTTAGTGCCCTAATGCTGGGTTTAGCCTTCATGTCATTGATACATTTAAATCATAGCACCAATATTGTACACTAAGTTTCGTTCTTTTATTTCAAATTTCACCACTATAAATTTACAATTATCCACCAATCCTAACAATCATTTCTGCCTCCCATACTAATTGCTATTTAGCCTTACTATGCACTCAATGTAGTTACATTCTAATCTTCAACAACCATAAACCTATATTTCCGAAAACTATAAAGAAGTTACATGACATCATTGCTCTCTGGATACTTAATACTATACATTATTAATACATAAAATCATCCTTAGTACTAAATTTTAAAAAACTCATCTTTGTATGCCTCCATGATAATTGCCTCCCACAGCGCAAGCATGTTTGTCCCTTGTGTATCATGGAACTGACGCCGTTCTCCTAGCCATTTATAAAAGTCAATCTCCTTGACATCAATGTCAAACTCCTTCTTGGCTAAATTCTGAATTTTTTGGTTTTTAATCGCCATCAAAACTACCGGCAGCACTTTGTCTATATGTCCACAGCGAAAGCCCTTACCTGCTTTCACCTTCGTCAGCTCACACCAGTCAAGTGGGAGTTTGCAAGTGAAACAGCAAGAGAATTGTGCAAATCTGATCTTCTTTCGAGCAGAATCATATTCCACTCCTGTCCAACGTTTCGTACACTCCGAAACTCCTTGGGAAGCATGTCTCATAGCATCTTGGCTTATTCCAGTTAATCTTTTGTAAAACTGACTTTGGACGTGACAGCTGGTGCATTCTTCTCCAACCTCATCTAGCCAACGGAATAACGCATGGGCACTTTCTCCTTCCTCTTTCCCGAACCGCATCCATCTATCATCCACTTGGGCCATCGCCTGTTGTCGATTCGCTTTATCGTTGCTAAGATTTACCGCAGTAGTCTGGCTTGTTTCGCTGATGCCAAGATCTACTGCAGTAGTCTGTGGTGTAGCCACTGCTGCTGCCGCTATCGCTGCCGCCGCTTGTACTTGTACCTGGCATATATCACACAGCTCAGCACCAACAATGTCATTACATGACTCATCTGTAATGCCATCCATGAAACGACCAATGATCTTCCGACGACACTCACTTGTTGAAACAAATGACTCCATCTCAGCTCGGTTGGCCTGTTCAATAAAGCTACTATGCTCCTTCTCCCAACTCGGCTTCCCATTGTACACAATGATCGACTGCACTACATCACCTGGCCGTCGACCTCCTCGTCCTGTCTGCTGCACAAAATCCACAAGCCCATATGGCTGCTCCGCATGAATCACTACTGTGATTCCTTCAACATCAATACCCGTACCCAAACTTGTCGTGGCTGAGATCCAACGATGTCCGCGACCCTCCACCCACTTTGACAGAGCCTCTTCACGCTTGCTATTCTCCATGAAGCTATGGTAGAAGTCACAGCCCAGCTGCTTGGCTAGAAACTCGCACTTTGCTCTAGAACGGCAATAAATCACTCCCTTCTGCCGACCAGACATCGATGTCGAAAGCGGTTTGACGATCTCTATGACTCTTTTCTCGACTGCATAGCCGCCGGGCTTGACTTGATCAACTTTATACCGACAATTAAGCTTCGTGGTACGGGCCCGGATTGTTACAGCAGCCTCCACCAGCATCTGCTTTCGGAACCAATCCTCGAGAACCGTCGGCAGTGTGGCCGTCAGCAATATCAACGGACAGTTATACCGGTTCAAGCTCTTCAGTTCACCTAGCTTTCCTCGGTACCCAATATCCATGATGATGGTATGGCATTCGTCAATAAAAATCCGTTGAAGCAAGCCAGTACATAGCAATCCGTCTGCATAAGCAGAAAAATCTCCCGCGGTGATGGTATCGGCGCTCACTATCACCAGCCGGGCTGCTCGCGGTAGACCCTCTCGCCCAGCATGCAAAGACGATTCGAAACGGATGCAGTCAACTCCCATAGCCACTGCTCGAGTAAATAGATCCTCCATGAGCGCTACAAATGGGACGACTACTATGCTGACTCCGCCGCTTTGCATAGTAGCCGGTAGCATGAACAAGATGCTCTTACCGGCTCCAGTTGGGAGTACGCTGATGAGTGACTCACCATCCTGTAGAGCCAGTATCTCCCGCATGCTTTCTCGTTGCTCGGCGCTGCGCCATGTCGCATCGGGTCCAAGCAAAGTGCGCAAGCCGGTCTGCATCTCTTGGTCCACGCTGACGTTTGCCGTCCTTAACGGCAACTTGTACCGGATCCGCTTTTTGCTGCTTGTGTCGGTCTGGCGTTTGGTCTCACACTCGGCTTCTTGATCTGGTCGCTTCCGTTTCCCGTTCTGGGACTCGTCTCCTTCGAGAAATTGATGCCACAACCGACTGATCTCTTTGAATGAAGCAATCATCTCTGGCTGTAGCTTGCCGGGGAATCCAATATGAACCGCATAATGTTGTCGGGCAACACGGCTGCCATGTGTTGATGCAAGATCCCATATGATATTCCAGCTTCCGCCGCAGTGTACTGGTTCTCCGGTGATTGGATCAACTTCAATGTCGTCGTCGTCTGCGTCGTCGTCGTCTACACGAGTCTCGATCTGGTTCAGTACAAGCCCGCGAATATGCCGGCCCAACTCAATGGCCACCACGCGGTATCTTCCCACGCCTAACCTCACGCCGGTAGCCGCCTGAAATACCCGTGCTAGCTTCTGACTAAGTCGGTCCGTATCCCATACAGTAGAGCTGCCGTCGTGCCACATGAACTCTAATTGCTCGTTGTTTGCCTTGGCCAAGTTACATTCAGACCGGAGTACTCGTTCCACGGGGATCAGCCAAGCGATGTAAGCCACTACCATTTGGCCAATATTCTCTGGCAGAAACCGAGCAACCTTGCGTGAGTTATCCCGGATGGCCTTCATCTTGTCTCGATCCGTGACAATCATCACTTGTCCGTCAAACACAAACACATTGCGCATCAGCTGCCATGAATCACAGTGACGCAGCGTCATAAGCTCCGGCCCTCTTCCGGGTAACCCACCCCATACATGGACAAGTAGCATGAGCACCTCTCGGAACATTCTGAGCCGGCGTAGCCAGCGGTTGGTGCCATCTATTTTGAATACATGTCTGCTGGAATCCCAAATCGATGTGGACAGCTGCCTTATCACCAAAGATGGTCCGGGCTCAAGCCATTTGTTGTTCGTGTTCGTGGCGAAAGACTGGCCGGCTCCAAGCCGGATCATGTTATCAGCAAGCAGCTTAAGATCAATCTTCGGCTTCATCTTTTGCCATGAGTCTCCCAGTAGTAAAGCTAGTAAGTTCTGTGCCTCAACTACCTGCTCTCTAGCCGCTCTTGTGAAGTCTTGGATCATGATACGTTCTCCATTATGAAACAAAGACTCGCCATCCTCAGCCCAACGAACAGACGGCTGTCCGCCCATGCGTGACCGCCAGCCCTTTCCGTATGCCATCCAGCCGATGATAGTGCTGATGACAGTATATGAGCCAGTGCACATCCAAACTGCATGCTGCTCCCGGAATTCCTTCACCGACTCAATATCACCTTCGTCGCTACTCCGGGGTTTGCTGTCGAATACGGACTCAAGGAAAAACAGTCTTGACCACCACAAGATAGCAGCCAACAGTCCAGTATATAAGTGCGGCTCAGTATAACCAAGCGGCTGTAAGCGAATACCTAGAGCTGCACAGAAGCACAGAAGCGAGCTCGAGTATATGTGCCCACCAACCAGAGTCTTGATCGAAGCTACCATGAACGAAAAGACAGCTCTGTCAAGCTCCTTGTAGACATTATCATGAAGTCGGCCGTCTTCTATAGTTTCGTCTATAGTTTCGTCTTCGTCGTCATGATCTTCGTTCCGATGATATCTAACATGATTTCGATTGATGTTGATGCTCTTCTCAAGCTCCTGTACGACAGTGCACAGCAGATTCCACTGCTCATCCGTGAACTTAACAGCCAATTGCTTCATGGCCTCGTCTCGTCCAATGCGGTGTGCTCGCCAGCACAAGCCCAAGTATCGTTGTCCCACAGTTCGGTATTTGACCATCGACGCTTCTTTGCCTTTCAATCCAAATGGCATTCCGTTGGGAGCAGTAGTCATGATACTGCCGAGCCATTGAAGTGTTTCGGTTGGCACACTATCTAATCGCCAGCTGCATCGTTGGATCTCACGATCAAAGCTCTCCCCGAGACGGAGCAGCATATTTCGTTCATGCACAGCCTGTTCGGTTTGTTGGTGGACTTGCTGGGCTTTAGCATTCTTGGCTTGAATCCATTCGGCAGCCTCATAGATTTTTATCAAATCACGCGACTCAAAGTGCTTTACCCATTGTAGCCTCTTCACCCACGACGAGTCTCGGTCCATGTCTTCCTTCAGGTCTCCTATCCGAAGTCGTTCGGCATCCTCAGAAGCTAGCATGGCCTCACAGTCGGCTAACATGAGCTCCATTGGGTTGGTGCTTGTCTGTTTAGCTAACGCGGTGCCAAAATTGGCTGCACCATCGCTGACAATCCAGTATCGGGCAAAGTTCCGGTCCATCCAAGTCTGTAATAGTACAATCTTCGACTTGGGGTCTAGAGATGTATGCCCTACGTCTCTCCAGTGGCGAGTGATATTGTCCTTGCATATTGTGAGATATCGGCACATAGAACAACTGTATCCGCGGCGGACAGCAAGTCGTTTGATAGCTGGACTTCCATCGGGGGGGAGAGCATGCACCTTCGGATCCGCTAAATCTTGAGTGCCATAGTAATCGATGATATTTTTGATAGTCTCTCCTTTAACTTTGTGCTTGCGGCGAAAGTGAGTTTCGATGCTCTTTCCTGGGCGAATTGCTGCCTTACACGGGAGACAAATAAGTAGTTGATGTTCTTCGTTAAGCTCGACAAAGTCTTCCATGGCTTCCGACGATTTAAAATCGAGTGTAAATAAGGTAGTGAAATAACAGTAGATATGACTATATCAAGATAAAAATATTAGTGCTTAGCTAAAACCATGCAGTGAATCAAAACCATATACGTACAGTTGCTAGTTTGAGGACTAAGAAGTTATTTATTTTGAGCTTGTTGTTGATTGCGATTTATTAAGGTAGTAAGTAATGTGAGTAAAGTGTACTCCTAAAAAAAAGAAGACTAACATAAACAAAATTATAGTTTGTCGTAAGTTATTCAGTAAACAAATAGAAAAGACTTTTCCTGACCTTATTGATATGGCTGGTTATTTTGTGGCTGGTTATTTGGAAGTAGCGGTGTAGCTCGATAGTAATCACAGTGTGATTGTGGCAAGTATGGTTATCGTTAAAGTATAGTGATTAGTCCCTAAAAACCCATCATAGCCGCAAAAACAGCGAACTTCATTCGTACTAAAACCAATCCAATTTAAATAAATAACAGTCCTGCATTTATTGTTTTATCCCTTGAGCAACAGCGGAGAATACATAGTGAATTATGTACGCATAGATACAATACATTGTTCTATTACTTAGCTTTCGATCTTATGTGACTGACAATCTCTTCACTAGAAATCGCTAATTATTCTACTACTAGTTTTACAAAAGTAAATGTGAAACTTTACCTATATATAAATCTTTCTGTCATATTTCAACTTATACCACATCCACCTTCAAGTTATGTAAAATCTAGTGACTACATTTCCATTAAATGCTCATTTCAATGTACACGAAAGTTCAGATCTACTTTAAGACGTTATATGAATTTACCCTCCCAAGTTCTCATTATAATTTAATTATAGCATACACTGTTTATTTCTTACACAAAAGCAATTTCTGTTAACCAGTAATCGTTTTCCTTGTTTTGAGTTTTTAATCTTTGTTTATACTTCTACGTCTCAATAACCCTTCTAACCCTTACAATAATATCCTATTTTCCGATCTCACTTATCGAATTACTACCAAATGTCTCATCTAGTTGCTAATATGACATTACGTAATTAAAATATAATTCTACTACCTTCATTTTCTATAATTAAATAACACTTGTTCTTCATTTAAAATCTTGTCTAAAGAACTATATATCAGTCACTAATTATTCATTTCCCAATCGCCTAGTTTGCAGTTGTGACTTATTTAACTCTTACTATGTACATCTTCATAGCTCTATAGCTCTATAAGATTGATGAATTAAATTTCTTTTTCTTTCTATGTTGATTAACGAATAAACTCTTATCTTTATATTCAATAACACAATCCATCGTCTGTTAAATCGTTTCTAACAACCTATTGCTGATGTTTGGCCTCTACGATCTTTAACCTAAATGCTAATATTACATTAGTAGTTTTACCATCTCCTGTATTCTTACATTGTTTTTTTTTTAATTCATTTATCTTATGGAGCTATAGAGCTATGAAGATTTTAAAGGAAACAACGAATAAATCAATACCAACAACAAAACATTACAGAAAACAAGTAGAAACGTAACGCAAAATCAAAGAAAATCAAACACACCAAGACTCTCAACAGCACCACTCATCATCTCGAAGTGCGACTGGTCCGCCCTCCTTTGCAATACCCTCGTTAGTCACTTCCTCAACTTTTCCCCAGTCTCTTCCACCTATTCCTGTTTTTTTGAGGAATATTAACAGTGCTTGCTGGTGCTTCGCCCTACTAAATATATCTTTCATTTTTATCTCACCATCACATCCCTCTTTCAACTCTTGTCTTTGCACAAGCCACTTATCACATTCCAACACCAAGTGCTGAATAGTTTCGATAGCCCGCTGACAATGTCGGCACATGTTGTTCGATACCTTGCCTATGGACTTTAGGTATGGCAGGTAAGCGCCCTTTCCCGTTAGAAGTTGATAGTAGGTTGTTGTCAGCCTCTTCTTGCCTTCAATCGGTTTCAGATCACTCACTCCTGTCTTCCCGAGAGACCGATAGTGATTCCCAAGTTTGTCGATATCACGGTTGATCAGTGTGTCCCAGAGTTTGAAGATGTTCTCCTTGATTTTTTTCTTGATGTACCCAGTGGTTGCAATAGAGATGCATACTCTTTTTTCAAGAGCCTCCTTTGCAAGCTTATCCACTATCTCATTTCCTTCTATCCCGACATGGTGTTATGAAATAACACTCGCAGACCCTCCGCATGAAGCTTAGACTTGATGTACAGTCTCACCTTTCCAATTTTGGTGACAACGATTCATGCATTGAGGCTTCGACTGGATGGTACGAGTCGCAGAACCTCCGCATGACTTAGACTTGATGTACAGTCTCATTGATTTTGGTGGCATTGAGGTTTAGAGTGCATACACAGCCAACACGGCATTGCCTCGAACTTCTGTCCGTAGACCAGACCCTCCTGTTTCTTTCTCTCTCGGGTTAACATATATAGCTTGCTTGTATCTTTTTTCTGTTCTCCTTTTGCCTTCCCCCTCCAAGCTTACAACTCCCTGTGTACCTGACCTACTGGTGCAACCTCCTCTTCTTGTTCCTGTTCCTGTTCTTATCTTTGCTCCTGCTCCTGTTCTTACCTTCTTGTCCCCGCTCTTGTTCCTATCTTCGCTCCGGCTCCTGTCCTGATTTAGTCCCGATTTACTTAATTTATTATTCTGTGTAACTCGATTATCCTGAAAACTCCAAAACCACCTTCGAGTGACTACTCTCCCAGTGATCACTGGTTTCCCTTTGAATTCCTGCCTGCCCGTTCTTTACACATGGCCTGGGCACCAGTGTATTTCTATACTAGTGTCTAGGTCTTGTAGGTTTAGCTTCTCTATAAGATTCGTGAATATTCCAGGCTTCCATACTCTTTGGATGGCAGCTTGGCTGTCGACAAAGATCAGGACTCTTTTCCTTATTGGCAGCTTTCGAACGTAGCAGAGGGCTCTGTATATTGCATAGCTTTCGCAGTCTGCAACCTCAGTGTAAGGCCCTAAGGCTTTTGCCTCTTGAAACCGTACCGTTTTATTGTCTATGTCGGCAAAGGCGTAGGAGGATTTTTCTCCTTCCATAGACCCGTCGGTATACAAACAATAGGCTTCTCCTAACCATAGATTTTCTAGGGTTGCCAGGTGGATTTCCTTTGCTTCTTCTTTTTTGACTTTTGGTATTTGTGTGGTGCTTGGGGAATTTTAGTATTCTTGTTCCGTACTTGAGGTTATTCCATTCCAAATCGATTTCAACCGGTTTGATGCCTGCCTCTATTTCACAAGCTCTTTTCGGAGCCTGTTTGTAGGTGCCCAGCATCATGGAAATCGCCAAACTTTGTACTTTTTCAAGATGATTCTTGCGGGAGATGGGTTTCATTTTTGTCCACCAGAGAGTCGAACCATATTCCATGATAGGCCTAATTACAGCTTGGTACAGATTTCTAGTTGCTTTCGAACTTAGGCCGCTATACTTTCGCGAAATCCGTTGAATTCCCATTAGGGTTCTGGTCGCTTTCAGGGCTCTGTCTTGGACATGCACGCTGTAATTCAGCTGACAGTCTAGCCAGATTCCTAGCCATTTGATCTTCTCTGACGGGTGGATTGTCGTCCCTAGGACGTCTATGTGTTCGTTGCTTGCTGCTTTACTCCTTGTTAAATGCAGAAGCTCAGTCTTGGAACTCTCAAATTCGACGGAACTATCGTCGGCTTGCCTGGTGAGATCTTCAACGATAGCCTCTAGAGCTCTGCAATTTCTCGCAAAGCTTTTTGAAGCTACCGTAATCAGAATATCATCAATGTATGAGAGCTGAATGCCATGAACTTGGATGGATTTGGGGATATTTATGTGTATAAGTCTCGAATAAATCAAGAACAGAATAGGGGAGATCGGGCTGCCTTGCGGTATGCCCTGGTCAATGGTATAGAAGTTTGTTCGTTTGCCATCAAAACATATCTGGACCTTCCTCTTTTGAAGGAAGGCTGCAATCCATTGGGTGCAGTTATTCGGAAGACCTAGATCTCTGCAGTGCCACAGTAGGGTATCCCTATTAACATGGTCGAAAGCGCCTTTGATATCAAGTAGTGCAATACTCGATTTCAGGCCCTGTTCTTTCCATGACTTGACTTGGTCCATGAGAACCATTGCTGCATCGATCGTCGATCGTTGTTTCCGTCCGCCAAACTGCGTTGGGTGAAGCAGGTCGTCCTTTGTTGCAGCCAAGAAACCAAGTCTCTGTGCAAAAATTCGTTCCAATACTTTACCTAAGCAGTTCAGCAGCGTGATAATCCGATATGCCTTGATACGGGAATAGTCTGGCTTGTTGGGTTTTTTCAATATCACTCCAATGCCCTGGCGCCACAACTTAGGACACTGTCCTTTAGTGAATAGCTCCGTGTAGACATAGTGGAAGACCTCGGGGATGGCCCTATACGCATTTTGGATCATTTGGAAATTAATCCCATCTGGTCCAGCAGACTTCTTAGGGTTTGAGGTCATGATAGCTCTTTCAATCTCAATGGTAGAGATGTTAGACCAAGGCCATTTCGAGTTCTCGTGATGTGGGATGGGTAGAGTGTCTTCGTCCTCAAGGGACTCACCTTTTTCGCCGCCCACAAGATTCAGTAGCATCTTAGCTTGGTCGTCGAAAGACTCAGCCTTGACACCATTTTCCTCGAGTGGTTGTATATACGAGTCGGTTGTGGGTTTCGTGTATCTCATAGCAGTGAAGACTTCGTCACCGGTTGCTTGCTCTAAGAAAGAGTTGAAATAGTTAGTTTTGGTTTTGATAATGGCATGGAAGTACCTGTTTCGTTTTTCTTTGTACTCCGTGTGACAGATCTTATCCTTCTTCCAATGTCGTTCAGCCCTCAGGAAGGACTTCCTCAATAGCTTGAGTTCGTCGTTCCACCAAGGCTTACTCCGGGGGCAGATGCGAGCCTTCGGCATCACCTCTGCGCAGGTATCCTGGATGGCGGCGGTCAGAATGGCTGCCAGATCCGGTCGAGTATCTCTTTTTTTGAGATTTTCTAATACTTATGCCTCCTTTTTTTGAGGCTCTCTCTGAACTGTTTCCAGTCCTTTTTTTTTCAAGTTATATATTTTTTTTTCTGTCTCTTTTTCGTTTTTTCGGGCGTCGTGGAACTGCAATTTAATGCACTGGTGATCCGAACCGTGGAGACCTTCACACGTCCAACTAGTTTTCGTTTGCTTCATCTGCCCGGTGAGGAAGGCGAGATCGATGATTGATATTTTCTGCGACCTGGTGGTGAAGAAAGTGCCTCTGTTGACCAGAGCATTCTCGGGATCCACCACCAAGTCCGCATTGTTCCTCTGCAACCAACCAACGACTTCATCTGCATGCTGTGATTGCTCACAGTTCACAGACCACCATGGATGATGAGTGTTGAAGTCCCCGACTATGATGCCACTCCCAACCTGCCATTGCTGGACAAGCGGGTGCTGTAAAAGGGGTTGGGTCGGATGGTTGTAGAGGTTGACCAATAATGGTTGCGCGTCTATATGAAGTCTTATGCATTGAATATCGCTGCTTGCGATGTCGAGAGGCTTTTCTATTGTGAAGTCAATGTCCTTTTGGATATAGGTCACGACCCTTGGTCTTGTTAGCAGAGATAAAGCTGGTTTGACGGTGTGAAAGTTTTGGTGGTCCTGGAAAATCCATTTGCCTTCTTTTTTCCATACCCAGGGTTCTTGAATGCACAATATCTCCACTCTCTGCGTTATTGCTAATCCAAAGAGATGGTCCAAAATGCCTTTACGCTTTCCCTGGTTATGCTGAAAGATCGTGAGTTTTCTAATCATAAAAATACTTAACAATCTTGACTTTTTGCGCAACAAAGAACATCTGCTTGTTGAGACAAGCAGACGCACTTGCCTGGTTCAGGACAGTAAACACGACGGATCCGACCGTCTGTCCTGGGCGAGGTTTGCGTAGTATGCGCACTCTCGGGAGGGCCTCGATGCCATTGCTGTCGTAGAATTCTTCAGCAAAGTTATCGATCTCTTCGAGACGCATCCCGTGCATCACAAGGCGTTGCCAGTTTTCAGGCTCGATGCAGTCCTTCCAGCCCAAAGGCCGGAGGCGTGCCATCCAGCTGTCCTTAGTTTTGAGGAGGCTGGCCTTCGCGGAGGTGCTGCTGCATGTGATGCTGATGTTATTCTTCGAGGTCAGCCTCACCTCAATGGCCTTCATTTCTCCATTGCAGTTAACCAAGTCACGGATGTGCTTGGGGGAGGGAATCTTGCCACCACCGATAAGCAGAAGCTTGTTGGTGCTCTGTGTAGTCTGAACAGAGCTTGGTAGCTCGATCTCCTCGATGCGGCGTTTGTTTTTGTTGTTTTTGTTGATGGTGGTGTTGATTTCGTCGGTCATTTCGCTGTCGTCCATGTGTGTTGGTACGAGGCTGATTGATTCAGTGGGGGTGACCGTTGGGCTTTCGCCGTCTTTCGAGGCTTCAATCGCCCTTAATGCATCGCGCATGGCGTGCGCCATCATGCAACTGGTATTAATAGATTCGTAGAGATGAGTTAAGTATTTTAAACGTGTTTTGAGATGGATTCGAGCAAAATTGTATTAATTTTCGCTGATTTTTTGGTCTTTTTGAGTGCTGAGCTCTTGGTATTCTTACATAATTTATATACGTCTTATTACATTTCCCTTGCAATGAAACATTCCTTTAGAACTACGTACATAACTTACTGTAAGTCCTTGATCATTGCTGATTATACTACTACCATTCTTCTTACTCATGACTATGTAGAACTTCTTCTAAACAAACTTGGTCTTTGCTCATGTGTTTTAGCGACGATATTAACTTGCATTATAAGTCCGGAATCATTCAGTGAACAATATATCCTGCAGATACTACAGAAAGTGATTGCTATGTAAGTTCAGTATTAAAATGCCAACTGTGCCAGTTGCTACCACTACACTTGTTGTTTTATCAATCATGTAAGCTCTAAATCCCAACCACCTAATGTCATGCTATTGTAATGGTATAAGTACCTAAAGTTGTTGATAATTTGAACTGCTGCCATGTTAGTCTTGTGATTCTTCTTACAACTAAAGAACCTAACTGAAATACATAGTAATACTTACATACACTACCTTTATCCTCCCGAATTATTTGCATCTTATTTCCATTCTCAATAGCACTAACTATTATTATATAGATAGACATATCAAGTTAGTGTCTGTCGCTATTGTGCTATAATTCCCAGTAATATCCATTAAATCTACTTGTTATATTATCTTGTTTGGCTAACTATCCTTTTCAAATTTGTTGACTATCTTTCTATATTGTACCTAGATACTTGCTTTATATTGTAGAACTCCCAAGAAATATTTAGTATTCTACGAGTGAATTTCTGCATGCAATCAACTTGATTTTTAATTCAAATCTTTTAGGTTATATTTTAAATCTTTTTTTTAAAAAAATTCAGTAATCATACGGAGCTATAGAGCTATAAACATGTTATTTATAGACCTTATTTCTAAATCTGTCGACACTAATTCAACCCTGTAGCGTTTCTTTTTTTTTTTTTTTTAATTCATTTATCTTATGGAGCTATAGAGCTATGAAGATTGTAGCGTTTCTTAAAACCTACTAATGTCCTCTTCTGGAATGCTTGCAGCCTGTTTAATTTTTGTTTCAGCCTATTTCTACCTTCTAACTTTACCTGAAGCCTTAAAAATTACTTACACTCTTACAAACTCAAACTATCCACCTTTGCCTTCACTTACGATATTGTCTATATTTATATCTATCATTATTACAAATGATACCAAGCAGTTGTTGCCCTGTACTCCTGATAAAAAGTAGTCTATTCATATCACATTACTCTTTTCGTTACCTTGATCAAAATCTCCCTTTAGATATTTTATGTTGTTCTATTGCCTTTTTTATTTCTAGAATTGACAAGAAACACTGGCAAGTATGCTTATCTTTACAGTATAGTTTAATTAGTTCCAAAAGACCGCATGATAGCCGCAAAAACAACTTCAATTTTCAACATCTTCATAGCTCTATAGCTATATATTAATGAAATAAATAAAAATTGAAAGACCTTCAATTTTAATAGATAACAGCCCTGCATTCATTGTTTTATGGTTAGTGAATTCTGTACTAACAGAAGAGCTTTGGCACTTATTCTTTCAGAAGCAAAATATATGACTTATGCCATTAATTGAATCATCAATTACCTATTTATTCAAGGCATCTATGTATTGTATAGAGAATTGTCTGTGTGTTATTTTTAAAATCAAGTCTTCAATCATTTTAAAATTCTTTTTTAATTCATTAATCTTATAGCTATGAAGATTTGTCCTTGCACCTATAACTTACCTTTGCTAGTGCGTATGGCCCTGTAAAATTATTTTAGTACCATTCAAACCAAATATTATTACTGCTTCTGTCTTTTAAAGTGAAAAAAATCGGAAAAGGCAGGCTTATTTCCTAGAGCTAGTACCAATTTTTTCTGCTGACAAACATATTACTCGTAAGCAAAATCCCGAAAAAAACCCACTTTTCTAGATGTATTTATCCAATCACATGTCCGGTTGAATTAGATACATGTCCATCGTAAGGAAGGGAGCCCTCGCCCTCTTTTGTATGTGTGTTTAGCTGTCAACAGCCGCCGAATAATACCTAGGGTTGACATTCATATACTTACTGAGCTGGAGTCACTCAATGAATAGTCATACCTTAATTGCCGACAACACATTCATTTCTTTGATGTACTTAATAGTCAACATTTGTACTATGTAGAGAACTATACTTCAGTGACTGATTATACAATCATTTCCCAATCGCCTAGTTTGCAGTTGTGACTCATTCATAACTCTTTCTCTGTTAATTAGCCAATGTAATTTTCTCTCGATACTCAATAACACAACCCAGTATTTATTAACCATTTTCTAACAAACTATTGCTAGTATTTGGGGTCTACAATCTTTGATAGTTTACCATTTACTATATTCTTGCCCAATCTTTATGTCTTACCTTATTACATTTCCCTTGAAATGCAACATTCCGTTAGAACTACAAAACTTACAGTAAGTCATTGATCATTCCTGATTTTACTACGAGTGTCCTTCTTACATGTTTATAGAGCATTTTCTCGACAAACTTGGTCTTTGCTCTTATGTTTTGCCGACCATCTCAACTTATTATAAATCGGGAATCATTTTGTGATCAATATATCCTGCAAATACGATAGAAAGTGATTACTATGTAGGTTTTAAAATACCAACTGTGCCAGTTGCGACTACTTCTCTTGTTGTTTTATCAATCATGTAAACTCTAAATCCCAAGCACCCAATGTCATGCTATTCTAATGGTATAAGTACCTAAAGTTGTTTGTAATTTGAAGTTCCATATTAGTCTTGTCATTCTACTTACAGCGAAAGAACATAATTCAAATATATAGTAATACTTATATATACTGTCGTTTTTCTCTAGAATTCTTTTCATTTTATTTCCCTTTTCAATAGCACTCAATATCATCATATAGATAGATATAGCAAGTGGGTGTCTGTCCTGCCAATTGTGCTGTAATGCCCGGTAATATATTAAATCAGCTTGTTATATTACCTTGCTTGGCTCTCTATCCTTTTAAATTTAATTGACTCTATTTCTCTATCGTACCTAGATACCTGCTTTGTATCGTAGAAATCCTAATGATATATAGTATACTATGAGTACGAATTACTTTATTTAATCAATATGTCTATGCATTTTGTGGAGAATTACTGTCAGTATGTTATTTTAAACCAAGTCTTCAATCTTATATTTAATTAGGATATTCTTCTACATCGCCTTGAGTGTTTATTGTGATAGTACTTGACATATTTGGTAACATTTTCTACATCTTGCTGTATCTGACTAATACAAATTCTTGTACTTTACCCTTAATGTGACGATCTACGACGAGAACGAGGCTTGCAGAAGTAGAGATGGTAATGTATTTGAAGAAGTTAAAGAAGATAGAGAGGGAAGAAAAGAACTAGACAAGAATAAGGAGGGGAGACGGCCTCCTTATATAGACAAAAGTAACGGCTGTGGTAGATACCACAGCCAACAAGATTGGGTCCTAGATCCTTTCACTTAATGCTTAATGAGTATGTAGACCTGCCCTTGGTGTACTTATAACTTGCCGTTTCTAGTGCGTTTGATCCAGTAAATTGATTGCAGTCCTATTTGTGTCCAAATACTAGCAGTTCTGCTGCGGTTCTTTTAAAGAACCGTTCATATATTATGTGCTGCTTAGTGAAAAAAAAATACTCAAAAACGGCATGCTAGTTAGTTTCCTCCCTGAAGCTATACGTCACGTTTATGCTCGACATATTTGTAAAAAAACACCTCAAAGCTTTAACCAATTCTGAATACACATTACTACTTTACACAAAAGTATGAAATACTTCGTTAGTATTATTAACTTTCTAATTCCCCCGTAGATCTAAACATTATAATCTATAATTATAAATATCACGAACACGTTCTTAGTGATATCGTCATAGCTCTATTGTTAAACAAGATTAATAAATAAATAAAATTGATAGCAAAATTGAATTATATTTTGCTCCCTATAAATTGAATAAAGGGATTTTCTAAAAGAATTTAAAATTTTCAAAAGATTATTTTGTGAAAATAATTGCAAGAAAAAAAAACTTTAGAAAGTTATTTGTGGAAAAACCTCGAAAGTAAAAAAATTCTAATTTGTTTGATTCCTAAAAAAAAAAAATTTTAAAAGAAAAAACTTTAAAAACTTCAGAAAATTATTTGTTAAAAAAAAATTGAAACCAAAAAATTGAAACTTAAATTTTTTTTTTTACTAAGCAAAGTCATAGATAAATTCTTATTTATTAATAGATTTTGGCCAATCACCGATCCGTTTAGATCTGAACCGTTTTGAAAATAGGGACAAGGGTGCCCAGACTGAAATGTATGCACGTTTCCGCCCGCAACGCCGCCGAATAATACCTAGGGTAGATTCAAGTTTATAGATTGGTTGTAACGTAAATCTGGACTTTCGTGTAGATATAAATGAGCATGTAATGGAAATGAAGTTGCTAGATTTTACTAATAACTTGAAGGTTGTTTAACAATGCAACTACAATTATAGCTCGGAAAAACAAGAATTCATTGCGTAAAGCTGTATCTGTTTGTAGTAATGCTACAAGAATAGCTCCTGGAAATATGGTGAAGGGGATGTGGTATGAGTTGAAATATGAGATAAAGATTTCAATATATAGGTAATGATTCACATTTCATGGCGATATCGTTTCCTACGAATAAGGTCTGTTTTATTGACTCTGGCATCTCATTACATGTCCCCTGAACACCAAAAATTATCTCAAGCCTTATCTCATTAGCTATTACTGAAGGTATCAGGGCTTTGGCAAAAAAACAAAAACTAGAAGTTGAAGATTATAGAGAACTAGTAATCAAGACCTACGTCTGAGTCATGCTTAGCCTTGAGAAGCCGCCTATGTTCCAAGTTTAGCACATATATTACTCACCATCTCTAGAATTGTACAGTAGGCGTGAAGCGGTAGTTAAGAAAAAGTTGTTACCAAGCCTGCTATACAGGATTCTAGTAGGACTACATAAATGATCCGGAATTCATCTATCGAACACAATCTTGACACACCACTTCTCGAGAAGGCCCAAGTAATAATGGCCACAGCTCCAAGTAGGCAGTGACTAGCCGGAATAGTATCATCTTTGTACTTTCGTTTCTGGCATTGTGGATTCCGACAAGAATGTCCTGAGGTTCGGCAAGTCCTGAAGGCCTCGATAGGCATATATATATATCTCAACAGATGGTCTCCTCGAAATCTACTTGAAGATGGGTTACTGCTATTTTCGATCATGAAAAATTGGTTACGTTAGTTGGTCAACTTCAAATATTGATATATAACAGGAATTGATGCAGTGACAATATATATTTGGATGTGCAGAATAATACTGTGAGATGATATAGGCGATGAAAGGGTAGTTCTAGTGTCTAGTCCAGTTGACTGCGGAGGAGAATTCTCAGTGCCTCTGAAGATGTTCATCTTATATCTAGATATGGTACTCAAGATCTTCATGATCACCCCGCATTCGCTTCTAATTGCTACTGAGTTCACAAAGATATAACCTGCAACAATGATCATTTGGGTCTTGTGGAAAGGGTATGTTTGTTACAATTTTGCATAATCCACAAGAAGATTCTAGAGCATTTCGACACCATGCAGAGCGGTTGCCAGATTAATGGCAGCTTTATTGGTTCTATGAGAACCGCCAAACATACCGAGTACACTAAGAAGAACTGCCATGCCCAACAGGTGGAATATGCTTTAGAACGTGCCTCAAGAGTTCCCTTGACTGAAGCCGCTGTATATATGACCCAACCCTAGCTACTCGCCGAGGACATTGTACACCATTAGAACAGGCCACAGTTGCCCAAAGCCATGTGCTCTAAACTTGAAGGGTGCCGACTCCCACACTGCAATCATATCTTTTCTTTGTTTTCCTATTTGACAAGGTGGTGAAAACCGTTTGTGTCATGAACAGTTCCCTCGCAGTCACACCTCCGCAACGCTAGAGGCTTCCGAATTCCGAGCCTAACTTGGTTCCCACCACTGCGTGATAATGAAGCGTTGCAACAAGCGTTGGTTATTTAATCATCAGGACAAGTCAAGAATTTCAGATTCGTGGCTGAACAGCCTAGGAAGTCATCTAGCCACTGATATCACTTGCTATCTGACGCCGATAACACTCAAGGACTAAATACGTACCTCTCTAAGGAGAAGATTGTCCATGTGAAGCAGGTTAACTTTTCGTGCTAAGGAAGCTGGCAAGGCCGAAGTCCCTTGCCATTACTATTACTAGATATTTTTTCATGTTTCAAAATGTTATCTTCCACCATCTTCTTCTATAATGTTTAGCTATTAATATGCTCATACATTCATCTCTGTTGCTAAGATAGCGGTATTGAGTCATGTTACAATTAATGGAAATCGGTTATATCCATAGAAATATCTCATATGATGATATACGTCAATTTATCTAACCCTTATGAACCAATTAAAAATGATTTCGTCTTTCCAATCTACCATTATATACATCGTTTTTCTGATCACATACTTTCTGCTATATTCAAGTACTGCAATTGACTAGATAAATCAAGTATATTCTACAAGCGGGATGCAAATACATCATAATTTTCTATAATTTGAGTACTAATTAGTATAAATGTCTCTGGAATTTTCTATATCGTCATCATGGTTATGCCGTTCATCAGGGTTGGGTCTTCACACCGAGCTCGCTCACCGCTACGGTCGTGTGTATTTATCAAAGTTGAAACAATAATTCCTCATCACCAAATTATCACCCCTTCGGTCTTATCACCTCTATCCTAATAATTCTCTATGGAAATTGAGGCAAACTTGGTATCAAGAACAATGCAACCTCATTTGTTACTGGAACCATTATTGAGTAACTGTATAATAATGCTATCTACACGGTATTTTAGCAGTAACAGGTACGTCTGGGCTATGGATGGTTTGTCGACATGTTACCAACAGGAAAACTATTGCCTTATTTGTCTGCAAGCTACAGAATCTTGGGTTATATCAGCAACTATTGCATTCTCTCAGCCTACATCAAGCTTATGTGAGACATCGGATAGTGTATTCGAGCCACGTATATATACTAGGTCAGAATATAGGTCCAATAGATTTCATTAGGTCACACTCTTGTTATGGTGAGGGCTTATTCCTTCATATACATTAGATTTAGCTAAGCTATGCTGGAAGTCGGTGATAAGAATTTAGGCCCCAACTTTTACTTTGGTTGTTCTTGTAGCGCAGTAGTCTACAACTAGTACAGTCTCTTAGCTCGCGATGGAAGGGAGGGGAGAGGGGGTATTGCATTAGTCAAGTCCGGGCACGAATTAGAACATCACCATCATGAGAATCTGTATAAGCATTGAGCCTTTATCTTTGACGATCTACGACGAGAACGAGGCTTGAAAAGATAGAAGTATAAAAGTATATTCAAAGGTTGAAGAAGATAGAGAGGAAAAGGAAAGAACTAGACAAGAATAAGACGGCCTCCTTATGTAAAGGTAAACGGCTGTGGTATCTACCACAGTCAACAATAATGGGTCCTAGATCCTTTCATTATCACACTGAAGAACTCTTTTGATTTCCTTTCTTCATCACATCATTCCATAACAACATCTCTCTACCATTCTCTTCTTACTTCCGACTTTCTTTCATTTTACAACTTCAACTTCAACTTCATCTACTCTCTTTTCACTCTACTATCAACAACTTATCTTTCAAAATGGTCTTCGTTCACAACATCATCGCTACTCTGGATGTCGCGGCCTCTCTGGCTAACGCTCACCTTGGCCTCAGCATCGTATAGGAGGCTCTTGAGCGCCGTGATTACCTCTCCAATACTAAGCGTTATTCTCTTACTCACTGCTGAGACGCTCAAGGCTCTTGATGTCACTGCCGTACGCTAAACATGAGATCGAAAGGTGATTTCTGACTTCTGTCCTGACTACCAATCACAACAAGACCTCTGAGAGTTACACTCTTAACACTGACGCTTCCACTCTCTTTGCTGGGTACAACATCCTGACCTCAGGAGTCACTCAGGGTCCTTACTGTAAGTTTTCTCTATACATTTGATCTATCAGCTTTTGTTCTAGTTTACTATTTCCAATGTTGCTGGAGAGTATGTCTGTGAAGACATCTCCAAGACCCAAGAGGGTGTTGATTTGCTTATGGACTATTAGGTCATCGATGTCGACACTTACAAGCCAGTCCCCAATGTCTTGTTGCCAACTTCAAGTCTATCTTCCCTGGTCACTACACTTCTCGTGCCACCCACATTCACATTATGCTCACCCCAATGTCATTCTTCTAGCTAACTCAACTCTTGGCTCTGAGAACTATGCCAGCCATGTTGGCCAGACCTTCTATAACCAGGACCTGGTCTTTGCTGTCGAGGTCTACGAGCCCTATGCTACAATACCTAGACTCTGGCTACCAACGCCAAGGACTCTACTCTGGTAAGCGAGACTGCTACTTATGAGGTCGGCCCTTTTGGAGTACACCCTACTTGGCAGTGACGTCTCTGACGGTATTTTCCCACAGTTGGCCTTCAGCATTAGCTCCACTTCTTCTTCTACCATTACTCTCACTGCTTATTACTACGAGTCTGGTGGTGTTTCTAACTAAAGAGGATACCCATCCTGGCTCTTTCCCCATGACGTTATAATACTCTCTGTTTTGTCAACTTAGGATATCTCTAGAGTGACAAGACAGTGCGTCGATGATTTGCTGATCATCTGCTTAGCCATGTCTACTTTTGGTTTCTTTTGCTACGATTACTCTTAGATTTTCTGGCTCCTACCTTGATTTATCTATGGCGATCCAATAATATTTTAGGGTATGAAGACACAAGTCAATATCAGAAGTGACAAAACCAAATTGTAGCCTATCTATAGTTGCCTCTTCCCCCCTCTTTATAATCATGCCCTTCCATCAAATTGCAACTCTTCTTAATAGGATGGTGTTAAGACTGAAAAGAAACATGAATTGATTGTGTTTTCACCTTGAAACTAACTATATTAGCCAGTACTAGTTATGGCTATGCCACCACAGAACGGTTCAAAAGTGTCTTGTTTTTCAACATTTGAGGCAATTTAACTATATTTGTCCATTATGGCAAAATATCGAGGTACGATTTAAGACTTAGGTGAGTTTCTGACTTTTAGTTACAATTAAATATGGCTCGACTCTTGACCCCCAATTTCACATATTTTATAGCATTGTAGAACTCTCTGTTTGTATGGTTTTGCTCTCTGTTGATCATGTAAATGAATGCTATCTTTAAAACCGTAAAAGATATGATGGCCATATTTATGTCTAACAAGGCCAACAATCCTCTTTTAGACTATCATTTTCATCACTTAGCGACTTCCAGATTGAGACATACACTTTTGACATAGATACAAATTAGAAATGGTTGTTCAAGAAGGAGACAAACAGTCCGAAAAATGTATAAAAACCCAGAGAGATTGAGGCGTTCGGAAAAGGCAAGTAGTGTTTTGCATTGGTATCTTTTTGGGTTTTTTGGCTCTTAATTTCACGATGAAAGGTACCTAGCCCAGAGACAAATTAAACTTTATAGATTAAAGCCAAATCATATATCGAGAAGAAGATGAAGATTTTACATACAACTAGTTTAGAGATTATTCAAGAGCTGGGTCATAATAAAATGGGAGGAAAGACACAGGGTTGTTAGTCAAACCCTAACATCGCCACTTTGTTTAAGTCATGTTATGGGATTTGTAGAAAGAGTGACACATAGCACTTCACAATGTCCGAATGCCTAATTATACATATGATTAACTATTTCTGTCAATAACTAGTATTTCCCGTTTCCATTTTTCAAAACCTGCCATGATTGCCAGTCTCCTGGAGGCTCACTGAATAGTAGCTCCAGGGAGTTCTTTTTGTGGATTTTTTGTATCTGTTTTGTATTTAATTTTTTTGCTTTAATTTTTTTGCTTTAATTTTTTTGCTTTAATTTTTTTGCTTTAATTTTTTTGTTTTAATTTTTTTGCTTTAATTTTTTTGTTTTAATTTTTTGTTAACATTTTTTGCCCTAATATTTATTTAGAATTTTACGTCTTTATTGGATCTGACCTTAGTGGATCGCTAGATATCGAGAGCGGAGGCCCTTGTCCTTTATATTCAACTCAATTTAAGCTTATCTAAATGCGTCATTGGCTAAAGTTGATGTAGAAATGGTAACTTTTCTATGATTTCGCTTACTAAGAATGTGGTTGTGATACTTATATTTGTATATAATTGCAAATTTAAAGTTTTAGATGGAAAAAAAACAATACTAACTGTAAGTATTTAATACTTTTATTCCTATAAAGTGGTAATTTTTACTCGGAATTGGTTACAAATTTGAAGTGTTGCTCGAATACACTATCCGATGTCTCACATAAGCTTGAGGTAGGCTGAGAGAATGCAATAGTTGCTGATATAGCCCAAGATTCTGTAGGTTGCAGACAAATAAGGCAATAGTTTTCCTGTTGGTAACATGTCGACAAACCGTCCATGGCCCAGACGTACCTGTTACTGCTAAAATACCGTGTAGATAGCATTATTATACAGTTACTCAATAATGGTTTAAGTAATAAATGAGGTTGCATTGTTCTTGATACCAAGTTTACCTCAATTTCCATATAGAATTATTAGGATAGTGATAAGACCGAAGGGGTGATAATTTGGTGATGAGGAATTATTGTTTCAACTTTGATAAATACACACGACCGTAGCGGTGAGCAAGCTCGGTGTGAAGACCCAACCCTGATGAATGTCACGGGCTAAGGCCCAGTTGGTATTTGTCTAGGTATTTACCTAGTCAGATAAACGGCTATAAATAGGGACCTATTCCCGCCGTATTCCAACAGATATTAGCCCTTCTCCTTCATCGGTATCAATCAAAGTCTTTTCTACTAGATTGCTTTCCACTGCCTCATCTAGTTCGTGTCAATGAACGGCATAACCATGATGACAATATAGAAAATTCCAGAGACATTTATACTAATTAGTACTCAGATTATAGAAAACTTATGATCTATTTGAATCCCGCTTGTAGAATATACTTGTTCTATCTAGTCAATTGCGGTACTTGAATATATTGATCTTTTTAGAAATCCCCAAGTAGACTTAAACTCTTTTTTTAACATGAAAAAGAGAAAGGATCCAAAGCTCTTAGCTAAAACAAGCTGAACTGTTATTACCGATATCAAGAGATCTTTTGGTTAGCTGTGACAAGATGGCCCCTTTCTCATTTTATTACCAATACGTAATGATTCTGTACTTTGTTCATTTGTTCTGTGGCAGGAGTGTCTGTTTAGTTTGCCCCCGGTTTATAAATCATCATGATCAAATGACCTAAGAAACATTTTCGCAAGCCGTGGGTTGTTTATGATTGAAATTGAAGGATGAGGGATTGAGAGAAGTCAACCTAGCTTTGAGTTTAGAGATGGCTTAATCAAATAGAAGTTGATTTAGGAACATCAAGTGTATCAAGTATTTTGATATTATCATTGCAGAGTTTGGCAAGGACTCAAGTGATGGAAATATTTGTCACATACTCACTGTCTGGTGTCAAAATTGTGCCGATAACAAAAGTTGGGACTTCTGATATCACCAAGTAAAACGTAGTTACTAAAAACCTAGCCATATACATTATTTTATAGTAGGGTATGTAGCTAGCTATGACTACTGGCATAGTGAATACAAGTCGTATTACTCTATAGTGTCTCTTAATGTTCAAGGCAACATTATTGCAATTGGTATAGCCTGAAAGGTTCTGATACATAATGATACTAATATTGTTGGTATACATTACAGCATCAATATTGTATCAAATGCAAAACGAAACTTTCGAACTTCTATGATTCAAGCCACACTGTTATATACCTTTGCAAATTCATCAATACAAGGTAGCATAGTATTCTATATAAAGGTGGCCATATTATTGTTTTAACTGAGGAGTCAAGAGAAGAGGATTGTATATACAACTACAGTGATATGTTAATTCCAAGATCAACTCAATTCCTAATCACTCTATCTATCATTATATATGTGCTCTGATGTTCTCCAGTATTGTCTTTCAATAATGTGTGATACCGGCATATAGAGCAGCTATATACAAGCGAAATAAACAATATTTATAGAGCTCTAAGGTGAACTACAGCCACACAACAACAACTGATGAACATACGTGTTAAGCTCAACAAATGTCTATATAGTCTCTAGACACTTGCAATGAAACGTAAGTCGTCAATTATCACTGAAACAAAATACTTAACGTTACTAAAAACATACGAGAAGGACTAACTGTAATGGACGGGCAGGCAGGAGTTCAAAGGGGAACAAGTGATCACTAGGCGAGTAGTCACGCGATGATGTTTTTGGTGTTTTCAGGATATCAGAAATAAACAGAATAATAAATTAAGTAAAGTGGAACTAGATCAGGACAGGAGCAGGAGCAAAGATAAGAACAAGAACAGGAACAAGAAGAGGAGGTTGCACTAGGAGGTCAGGTACACAGAGAGTTGTAAGCTTGGAGGGGAAAGGAAAGAAGAGAACAGGAAAGGAAGAAACAAGCAAGATATTTATGTTAAACCGAGAGAGGAAGAAAACAGAAGGATCTGGTCTACGGACAGAAGTTCGAGGCAATGCTGTGTTGGCTGTGTATCAAGTCTAGCCTCAATGCAGGAATTGTTGCCACCGGAGTCGAAAGGTGAGGCTGTGTATCAACCCTAAGCCTCATGCGGAGAGTCTGCGAGTGTTATTTCATAACACTAACGCTTAGTCTATATGAGGTTCAACTTGAGTTATATATCTACAGATTTCCATGTGAAAAAGGTAAATAAGTATTTCGGTCTTGCTCTCTACTATCGCCGAGGCAAGCAGTTGACAGATAGCATTGACAGCATGCATTATATAACTTTTTTGCCATTCGAAAACCTTTGTAATCGTTGTTATTACTGTATCCTTTGCATCAAAGACTTTAGCTCATGGATATGGCATTCAAGACTTAGGCAATTGTAGACAACTGTACCTAGACTCGGGTTGAAACTGCTTACAAAGTTGGGAATTTTCATTCATAGCTAGATAAACTTCAAAGACAGTCATCATTTCACAGAATATGTTGTGTAATTGTCCTATCGACTGTAGAAAAAAGCAACCTTCTTCTCCTTGGTATCGTCTTTCATAGTTGATGCCAGAATCATATCTTCGTTTATTAGTTCAGCTTCCACGCCACAACAACAGTATTTATACATAACATGTAGAAGATATCAAGTTTTAGTCATATGATACTTGGTATATCAATACAAATAACATGAGACATAAAAAAAAGATACAGTTCGATTGCCATATTTCCCATATTTCTCTTTATAGTTGATAATTATGATTCCACTTCAACTCGCCACCATCTCCACATTGTGATCCAGGTAATCATGATGATTATATTCTTTCTGACAATAAGATTTCTCTATTGTCTGAACAGATGAAATACCATGTAATTTCTAGAATCTAGTCGAGTGATAATGGCCCGATCTACAGTGGATAGATCTCGAACTCCATACATAGAACACCCTTGCTTCATATGTAGCTGATAACTTGTATTGGAAGCTTGAAATTATAGAGACAGTATGGCTAGTGCATCATAGTTCTTCTTGGTGTACTCGGTATGTTTAGTGGTCAATGATATTGGAATATCTTGACATAGTTGAAATCTACCAGCACTAATGAATTTACCACTTGACTTATCATAATAATGGACTTTATTCACTCCAATATTAACAACTTGTGGTACAACAAGCAATGATATATTACTTACCAACTATAAGCTATTTTATTGCTAAGTGCATCAAGTCATAGCTTGCGTTTGCTATATCTAACATATATAGCTACAGCAGGGTTGACATTCATATACTTACTGAGCTGGAGTCACTCAATGAATAGTCATACCTTACTTGCCGACAACACATTCATTTCTTTGATGTACTTAATAGTCAACATTTGTACTATGTAGAGAACTATACTTCAGTGACTGATTATACAATCATTTCCCAATCGCCTAGCTTGCAGTTGTGACTCATTCATAACTCTTTCTCTGTTAATTAGCCAATGTAATTTTCTCTCGATACTCAATAACACAACCCAGTATTTATTAACCATTTTCTAACAAACTATTGCTAGTATTTGGGGTCTACAATCTTTGATAGTTTACCATTTACTATATTCTTGCCCAATCTTTATGTCTTACCTTATTACATTTCCCTTGAAATGCAACATTCCGTTAGAACTACAAAACTTACAGTAAGTCATTGATCATTCCTGATTTTACTACGAGTGTCCTTCTTACATGTTTATAGAGCATTTTCTCGACAAACTTGGTCTTTGCTCTTATGTTTTGCCGACCATCTCAACTTATTATAAATCGGGAATCATTTTGTGATCAATATATCCTGCAAATACCATAGAAAGTGATTACTATGTAGGTTTTAAAATACCAACTGTGCCAGTTGCGACTACTTCTCTTGTTGTTTTATCAATCATGTAAACTCTAAATCCCAAGCACCCAATGTCATGCTATTCTAATGGTATAAGTACCTAAAGTTGTTTGTAATTTGAAGTTCCATATTAGTCTTGTCATTCTACTTACAGCGAAAGAACATAATTCAAATATATAGTAATACTTATATATACTGTCGTTTTTCTCTAGAATTCTTTTCATTTTATTTCCCTTTTCAATAGCACTCAATATCATCATATAGATAGATATAGCAAGTGGGTGTCTGTCCTGCCAATTGTGCTGTAATGCCCGGTAATATATTAAATCAGCTTGTTATATTACCTTGCTTGGCTCTCTATCCTTTTAAATTTAATTGACTCTATTTCTCTATCGTACCTAGATACCTGCTTTGTATCGTAGAAATCCTAATGATATATAGTATACTATGAGTACGAATTACTTTATTTAATCAATATGTCTATGCATTTTGTGGAGAATTACCGTCAGTATGTTATTTTAAACCAAGTCTTCAATCTTATATTTAATTAGGATATTCTTCTACATCGCCTTGAGTGTTTATTGTGATAGTACTTGACATATTTGGTAACATTTTCTACATCTTGCTGTATCTGACTAATACAAATTCTTGTACTTTACCCTTAATGCTTAATGAGTATGTAGACCTGCCCTTGGTGTACTTATAACTTGCCGTTTCTAGTGCGTTTGATCCAGTAAATTGATTGCAGTCCTATTTGTGTCCAAATACTAGCAGTTCTGCTGCGGTTCTTTTAAAGAACCGTTCATATATTATGTGCTGCTTAGTGAAAAAAAAATACTCAAAAACGGCATGCTAGTTCCTCCCTGAAGCTAGACGTCACGTTTATGCTCGACATATTTGTAAAAAAACACCTCAAAGCTTTAACGAATTCTGAATACACATTACTACTTTACACAAAAGTATGAAATACTTCGTTAGTATTATTAACTTTCTAATTCCCCCGTAGATCTAAACATTATAATCTATAATTATAAATATCACGAACACGTTCTTAGTGATATCGTCATAGCTCTATTGTTAAACAAGATTAATAAATAAATAAAATTGATAGCAAAATTGAATTATATTTTGCTCCCTATAAATTGAATAAAGGGATTTTCTAAAAGAATTTAAAATTTTCAAAAGATTATTTTGTGAAAATAATTGCAAGAAAAAAAAAACTTTAGAAAGTTATTTGTGGAAAAACCTCGAAAGTAAAAAAAAACTAATTTTTTTGATTCCTAAAAAAAGTTTTTTTTTAAAAGAAAAAACTTTAAAAACTTCAGAAAATTATTTGTTAAAAAAAAATTGAAACCAAAAAAATAGAAACTTAAATTTTTTTTTTATTAGTAAGCAAAGTCATAGATAAATTATTATTTATTAATAGATTTTGGCCAATCACCGATCCGTTTAGATCTGAACCGTTTTGAAAATAGGGACAAGGGTGCCCAGACTGAAATGTATGCACGTTTCCGCCCGCAACGCCGCCGAATAATACCTAGGAGGTGGCGTACGCTTTTGCATCGATTATCGTGGTGTCAATGACGCCTCCATCAAAGATAAGTACCCCCTGCCACTTATGGGGGAAACGCTCCAACGCATCGCCAGTTCCGAGTGGGTCTCAAAAGTCGACGTCATCTCCGCCTTCCACAGGATTCGCATAGCCCCAGGCTCTGAACACATAACAGCTTTTAGAACACCCCTGGGTGCCTTCCAGTGGAACGTCGTCCCTTTCGGCTTAACCAACGCCCCTGCTGCCTTCCAGAGACGCATCAACGGAGTCCTCGACAAATGGCACGGTATCAGCTGCGACGCCTACATTGACGATGTGTGCATCTATTCTAAGGGCTCGCTCCAGGACCATCGCAACCTCGTCCTGGAAATAGTCTCTGCCCTCGACAAAGCCGACCTCCAACTCGACATCAAGAAGTGCGAGTTCGCAGCCAAGGAGATCAAGTTCCTAGGCTTCCTAGTCGGCCCTGGTATCGGCATAAGGGCAGACCCCGAAAAGACTGAAGCCATTCGTAATTGGGAGCGCCCCTACACACTAACCGAGCTCCGCCGCTTTATTGGTTTCATAAACTTCTATAGGGACTTCGTCCCGCGCATATCCGACACCCTTGCGCCATTAACCAACTTAACTAAAAAGGACACCCCCTTTGTTTGGTCCCCTGCCTGCGACCAGGCCTTCCACAGCATCAAGGATGCCTTCATCTCTCCTCCTCTACTAGCCCCCTACGACCCGGACAGGGAAACAATCCTCTCCGCGGACTCCTCAGGCTATGCACTAGGCGCTGAACTCACCCAGCGCGGCCCTGACGGACATCACCACCCCATTGCCTTCCTATCTAGGAAACTCACGCCAGCAGAATCCAACTATCCCATTCACGATAAGGAAATGCTGGCTATCTACTGGTCCATTCGTCAATGGAGACACTTCCTGCTGGGTATACACTTCACGGTCTTCACCGACCACCGCAACCTGGAGTTCTTCAGAACCAAAAGGTCCCTAGCAGAAAGGCAACGCCGCTGGGGATACGAACTGTCGGACTTCTCCTTTGAACTTAAACACCGTCCTGGAACTGACCAAGTGATCCCCGACGCACTATCGCGCAGGGACCAGGACATGCCCAAGGATGCCAGTGACGACAGACTCATGAGTAGAGTACACCAACTCCTCGCCCCCGCAACAGTAGGAGACAACCTAGTAGTTGTCAACGCCCTTTGGTCCAACATCCCGGACGCCGACATTCCCTCAGACGACATAGCCACACAGTCCACTCTCCCCTCACCCTTCGGGGACGCCGACCTTACCTCACTATGGACACAAGCCCTGCAGACCAATAATAGATGGTGGCTTGCACGATCCCTTGTCCTCGATGGCGCCAGATCATTCCCCTCAGCATGGGGCCTCCAATGGCAAATCAGCGAATGTTCCATCGACGACCGAGGCCTCCTACGCTGGCGCAACAGACTATGGATCCCTCGCTTTGAACCCCTCCGCACCAAGCTGATCCAGACTATCCACGACTCACACTTGTCTGGACACCCTGGCCGCGAAATCACACGGGACCTAGTTTCACGGGAATACTCCTGGCCAGGACTCACCAACGATGTACGCCAATTCGTAGCCAACTGCACTACATGCGGTAAAAGCAAGTATTGGCGGGAACAAAAGCGCGGACTCTTGAAACCCCTTCCTGTTCCAGACCGCCACTGGACCGAGCTAGCCATGGACTTCATTGGCCCCTTACCACCTTCCAAGCACTGCACATTCATCCTCGGCGTCACCGACAGACTCTCCAAGTCGCAGATCCTTATCCCCATGTCAGACACCTCCGCGAAAGCAACAGCTGACGCTCTATTCACCCACGTATTCGCACACCACGGTTTTCCCTCAGCCATCGTGTCAGACCGCGGCCCCCAGTTCACATCACTATTCTGGGGAGAAGCATGCCGCCGTCTCAACATCAAACGTCGCCTCTCTACGGCCTTTCACCCTCAAACCGACGGTGCCCAGGAGCGAAGCAACCAGGAGATTGAAACCTTCCTCAGGATCTTCTGTTCCTTCGCCCAGGACAACTGGGCGGATCTCCTTCCACAAGCACAGATCGCCCTAAACAACCGCACCGTCTCGAGCACTGCCATCTCCCCCTTCTTCGCGACACACGGTTACAACATGGACATCATCGAGCCATCTCCCACTAGCGAACCATCCTCTACGCAGTCCCCGGTACACGACGCCCAGGCCTTCCTAGACAAAATCCGCGACGCCACCAGTTTCGCACAGGTTGCCATGGCGTCAGCACAGGATTATCAGGAGACAGCAGCTAACCGCCGCCGCCAGCCAGCCTCCCAGTTTCAGATAGGAGACGTAGTGCTCCTGAAATGCGAAAACATCGCTTCTGAAAGACCCTCTAAGAAGCTAGATTGGCTAGCTCGCCGCTACACGGTTACAGGCCTGATAGGCACCCACGCAGTCCGACTTAACATTCCAGGCCTAGTCCACCCAGTCTTCCACATCAGCAAGGTACGACACGCAGGGACTAACCCCCTGCCCTCACAGGTCATCCAAGACGACGAACCTGAGGCTGTCTCAAGGGAGGAAGCATACGGAGACGACGCTATAGCCGAAGGAGAATTCCGCGTGGAAGAAATTGTCCGCCAACGGAAATACCGTGGGCATGAACAAGCACTGGTTAAATGGTCTGGTTACCAGGACCCTACTTGGGAACCAGTGAAACATATCGAAGACACCCTCGCATGGCGCATATTCTTAGACCGCGCGCTAATTGGAGCAGCATCAGCTGACTTCCTACCCAAGACAGGGGGGCCGTTTCATGCACCCCTACGGGGGGGCCTCATTTTTTACCCACCCACCATCCCATTATTAGCGCAAAATGTATTTTAGTATTAGTTTTAGATTATAGTTAGCATCCGAGAGGGGGGGGGATAATGTCAGGGGCTAAGGCCCAGTTGGTATTTGGCTAAGTAAGATACTTAGCCAGATAAACGGTTATAAATAGGGACCTATTCCCGCCGTATTCCAACAGATATTAGTCTTTCTCCTTCATCGGTATCAATCGAAGTCTTTACTCTAGATTGCTTGCCATTGCCTCTTCCTAGTTCGTGTCAGATGTCGATCAACGTGGTATCGTCGTGAATGCCGGCTTCCATGGCTAGGGTTTCGAATCGGAGGTGGAAGGCCTTGAAGGTTTCACGATCTCCCTGAGCGGACTTGTAGAAGGCGATGCGAGCGTTAGTGAGTCGTTCGCGCGACCGGAACATATCGTCGAGTTTCTCCAGCAGCAGATCGTAGGGTCTGGATCGTTGGCAGATAGAGTCGAAAAAGACGTTCAACTTGGCTTGCGTGTTCGTGCCTAAGCGGCCGTACAGGTAGACTGCTTTAGAGAGGTCACCGCCTAGGGCTGTTCCATCGATTAACATCTTGTTCGTTGCCAGTCTTCTCCAGATCTCGTAGTCAGAGTGCAAGCCGCTGAATTCGCTAAGTAGAGGCTGGACCTGACGGGGTAGGTTTTGGCTGGATGAGACGGGTAGTGGCTGAGGAGCAGGGGCAGGTGGTAGCGGAGGAGCGGCAGTATCATGACGCTCTTTGGCGAACAGCATTTGACCGAGTCGATTCATCATAGACTTCATTTCTACCATGTCAGTTTGCAGAGAGTCCAGACGGTCGGCTTCACGCGAGGGTTGGCGACCACGGTCAGATTCAGGGTAGGTATCGCGGGGTCTCATGCTCTCGGCCAGACGTGCCAGGTCAGAGGTATCAGATGGGATGTCACTGGCGTCGTCTTCATCGTCTGCGGGTAGGGGGTTGCGAGAAGTGGTTACTCGACTCAGGGTGCGTGCATGAGTTGTCTCGGTCGCGATCAATTGTTCAGTGGTTTCCCTGGCCTTGGAGCGTGCTCTCGTGGGGGTGCGAGGCAGGCCCATGAATGGCGACTTGAGAAGGGAAGGGCGGAGCGAGGTTCGAGCAACGCGTTCCTGACGCGTACGTGCTTGGCCGATGTGAACATGGCCGACAAAACCGCTGGTGAAAGATAGATGTCCTAGGTGGCTGTGGAAATGCTGACTGTGACTAAGGATGTCACGGGAGGCAGGGCAGAATCCTAGGACGGCAGCGAGGCGCGCGCGTTCCTTACGTTTAAAGAGTGCAAGGTAGCACCAGCCGGGTCTACTCCAGGGTCGATCCTCGGGTAGGCCTACGGCCGACAGCGTGTAACCCTCAGGAGGTTCCTGGCTGGGGTCTAGGAGGTGTACGCGGGCCAGGGCTAGTTTCTCCTTGATGATTAGGAAGGCCTCGTAGTAGCCAACGAGGGCGGCGCAGTTCAGGGAGGCCAGGATGACCAGAAACAGGAAGGTGAAGTCAGACATCGTGACTAAGGGCGCAAGAGGTAATCAAGCGGACTGGTAGGGGCAAGCCTGGTAAGGGGAAGGCTTGGACAAGGGGGCAGACTGTTTAGAGGGAGTCTGGACGGGGTAAGAAGGCAAACAGAGACAGTGTTTGGACAGAGGAGGAAAAGCAAGCGGACGGCTTGAACAAAGTAGAGGGCAAGCGGACGGCTTGGACAGGATAGAAAGCAAGCGGGCGGCTTGGACAGAATAGGTAGCAAGCGGACGGCTTGGACAGAGATAACACAGCGAGCAGATGCTCGGACAAAAGGGGCAAGCGGATGCTTGGACAAGATAAAGAAGTTATCGGTCTCAAAATGAGACGATATACGAGGAGTTGCGATGAAAACTGGTCGTAAAGGAATAGTTCGATTGAGACCGATGAAGGAGAAAGAGAAACTAAGACTAATAATCGGCGGGAATAGGTCCCTACTTATAGCCGATTCTAGTACTGACAAGGAATGCCTTGGCTAACCTTACTAGGCCTTAGTCTCTTACAGGCGGAGCTTTTGGAATCGTTGGATGAAGTCAGAAAATGGTTCCTTGCGGCCTTGCCGAAGCTCGTGGAGCTCTTCCAACGCTCTGACCGTGACATGGGGTCAATGAACATCTTGTCCAGCTCAGCAAGGAATTCCTCGTACGGCCGGGACTGCAATTGGACTTGCTTGTACCACGGTTCGATTTGCATCATAATTTTTGTCGAAAGTCGCGAGTAGATATAGGAGCAGATATTCCGTTGAGAGCCGATAAGGGCTCCATCGGCAGCAATCTTGCCTTCCATTTCACACCTCCAGGCTGAATATTCCCGCTTGTCTCCTGAGAACTTGGAGGCATCAGGTAACGAGAATCTGGTAGTGGATTTCTGGGGCAGTTTGGCTTGTAACTCAGCTAGCCGAACTTCCTTTTCGGCAATGGAAATCTGCACATCGAGAGTCTGCTGGCGGAGGTGTTCAGCCTTGAGCTGGTTTTCGAAGCTCGAAAGGTCTGACGCACCTGCTCCAATGCCCAACATTCTATTGTTTGAAGAGGAAGCGAAGGACACGAGCACGGGCAGCAGGCTCGGAATCGAAACGAGCGTGGGCTGGCTCGCTATGGCCGACCAGAACAGAAAGGGAGAAACGGATGTGACCCAAGTGGTCGTGGAACGAGGACTCATGTAATGCAATTTGAGGCCCGGTTGGGAAGGGGCCGAGGAGTTTGGCGATAGCTGGCCGAGCGGATCTTCGAAACAAGGACAGATAGCACCATCCTGGGGCGCGGACCAAACGACGGGCAGAGCGGGGTAGCCTGGTGCGCTGATGACGCACGACGGGCGAACCGGCGGGGTAACGTTCCTGGCACCATCGTGCACAGCACTGACTGGTGTAAACCAGGAAGGAAAAAGCGAGAAAAAAGAGAGAAAGTTGAGGAAAATCATGGTGGGGGCAGACAAAAATGTGAGTTTACACAACTAAATGTGAAAGACTCCTCACAAGCGAGAGCAAACAGTAAGCTTTTCCAAAACGCTCAAACTTTACCGTGAAAAACTCGCTACGACGCAAGAAACAAGTTCTGCAGTAACGAGAAGTCAACTGGCTTAAGAGAAAGAGTTTATTCCAAACTTTGTAGTATGGTCTTGGGTGCGAAGAGAGTTATAACAAGGAGTTGTCTGAATCTGACAAAGTGAAAGCAAGAGAGAGGACAAGACGAATCGTGTTGAACAGTCAACAATAAGAGAATCAGGTATCTTCTTTAAAGTGTGACGATCTACGACGAGAACGAGGCTTGCAGAAGTAGAAGAGATATAGTATTTGACGAGGTTAAAGAAGATAGAGAGGGAAGAGAAGAACTAGACAAGAATAAGGAGGGGAGACGGCCTCCTTATATAGACAAAAGTAACGGCTGTGGTAGATACCACAGCCAACAAGATTGGGTCCTAGATCCTTTCA